>PKML01035330.1:174220-192702 GCA_002933935.1 Eutrema yunnanense
TCTTGTAGTTACATTTTAATTTTTGTTAAAAATAATATCACAAAACACAACGATCTTAAATTTTTAAACTTAATTTATATTTTCGTGTAAATACTTTTAATTTATATTTTCGTGTAAACACAACTTTCTTTATATATATAGATAAGTCATCATTATTAGCATTTGCATACATATTTTCACATTAACTAATCAACACTAAAATGGATAATTCCGTACAGGTATCGTAGATGGAGTATAATTTTACTACTTCGGTATCGTTTCTCTAAGACTAATCAAATATTTAAACTTTATGTAGGTCTGAATATACTATTTTGGTACTTTACTTTCTAAACAGTAAATAGTATACTATAAACTAATAATTAAAAATTGGCTAAATTATTTTGTTAAGCGAGTGGTCCATAATTCTCACTGGTTCTTCTTTTGATTTTTATAAACCCTAGATCCCTGGACCATCCAAATAAAGAAAGTCATATATATATATATATATATATAATTAATCTGACTCATGCTAGGAGTGTACGCTTTTACTCCAAATTTAAAATTGACCATTTCAACTGATTTTTGTTAATAGTACCATTTAAACTGTTGATCAAATATGTGACGGATTCTAATTAAATAAATTTAATATAGTACATATGTAGGTTGACATAGAATCTGAAGAAGGGGAATACAACATGTTTAAAGAAAAAAAGGTTGACAGTAAAAATTTATTAATATTGGCATATATATATAGTTACTATGATAAATTAAGGTAGGTATCGACGTTAATAAAAAAATAAAGTTATCGAAATAATTAACTTAGTATAAATCAAATATTATAAATTTCATGTAGTCATGTTAAATACGAAACTAGTTTTCGGTAATACAAAATTTGAATCGTTGATCTGCTCGAATTCGTGTCTCATAAAATCGAAACAAACTAGTCTAACCTTTAAAACTAATTATATACATGTATATTATTATATCATTTCAAGTGCCTGGTGATGGAAACAAACGGATTGGATAACATTCGGGTCGTACGTCTTTGATCTCCCACAAGTGAGAACACAAACTCGAGTTCCAAGAGTAGTCAAAGTTCGTTAGACGATGAGATCTCACATTCTTTCTCTGTCAAGTGCTCACATGTTGATAACGATGAGACTAATTTGTCTGAAAAACAAGAAAAATGAATCATACAGTGTATTATACATATATAACGATTATATATATATACATATATAGGCATAGAATGGGCACTTGGAACAGCCAGTAGAGAATGGTTGTGCATATCTTATTGTATACGACTAAACCGTTGAATCGTTACATATACATTGTATTCTTAAGTCAATATTTTTTTAGAATATATTTTTAAGAAAAATACATATAAGATATTATCATAAGGAGCTTTTGGAGATATTTGAAATTCTTAGAGATTTCGGCTCGGGAGATTGATAGAGATGACGTGTGTCTTCAACATATTCTTTTGTATGATTATGGTGTTGATCTAAATTCTCTGTGTGTTGCTGCTGGCGGATTCAAAATAATAGTAGATTTATGCTCATAGAACTTTATTGAGATAGTAAACAAAGATAGAAATAAAAATAACTTATTGAGGAGTTTTATTCAAATGCAAAAGAGAAAGGAAATGAAGAAGCTTTAGTTGTCACCAATAGCAAGAAGATTATTTTATTAATATCAACAATATGAAAAAAGAGAATTTGCTTTGAAACAACTCTCAAAGTTACCTTACATTGATGTGCTAAACACAAATTTATATGAATCTCTACTTGCTGGGAACCCTACTCATAAATCTATTTTGAGCTTCTTAATTATGGATCTTCTAATATTTGCGAAGAATTAGTCGGCGACGAGTATTTTGGTGTCGTACGTTAATCCAAATTGGAAAAGGATTGTAGTAGAACTGATTTTTTTTTTTTTTTTTGGTCGGATAGTAGTAGAACTGATTATAAGTGATTTCTAGTGATTATAAGTGATTTCTAGTGATTAATATATACTCCACGAATTAGTTGTGTCTTGAATGCTTTTTTGGACTTACATGTCTTGATCGAGTTTAGGAGAGAAAACCTATGATTTTTGGTTTTTTTACCCGACTGAAAAATGTGTGCGTCTCGTTGTGATAAAAAAATGTTCGGTGTTGAAAAATGGTGTATTTAGTGTTGACTACTTTCAATTTGACATGCTAAATTACTTGTTTAAATTGTAGTATTAAGTGAATTTTTAGGATTGAGCACATTTGCTCAACCTCAACCAATTGATGTGTGCAAATTAATGTCTCTTATTTTATGTATATTTTATACACACGTGAATATTACAGACATTTTGGTTGTTGTTAAATAACCGGTAAATTTTATATCGAAATCAAAAGTTTTATATGCATAACTCAATGTGTGTAATCGTTTTCTTCTTCTTTTAAACTATTATTAAGATGCAACGACTAAGTTTCTTTAAAAGTTTGAAGAACCTTTGCTGCATCTTGTAGTAAAACAATCTAAGCTGTCGTAATGGAAAGTGATGTTGGGTCATAAATGGGCCAGAAGATTAAAATGGGCCATATAACATTGACGTTTAAAGCTTATCCTCGTTTGGATCAACAAACCCTAACTGTGAAAATAAACATGGAAGAAGAAGCGTCGGAGATGGAAGTGGAGGTGCAAAATCGTCTACTTTCAGACTCTTCTTCGGTGAAGAAATTTGGTCTCAAGAACTCTATTCCGACCAACTTCGGCTCTGACTACGTCTTCCAGATTGTCCCAAAGTAAGGAATCTGCTCTCCGGTTGTTCGGAATCCAAACAAATTGGGTTATTGACAGAGAACCAGCTTCTTTTTTGTGTGTGTGTGTGTGACAGAATCGATTGGACAGCAATCGCGGTGTCGCTATCGACCAACACCGTGAAGCTTTACTCGCCGGTGACAGGTCAATACTACGGCGAATGTAAAGGTCACTCTGGTACCGTCAATCAGATTGCGTTTTCCTCGGACTCGGCGGCGTCTCCTCACGTTCTTCACTCTTGCTCCTCCGATGGGACAATCAGATCTTGGGACACGCGTAGTTTCCAGCAGGTGAGTCTTTGTCTTCTTCTTTTGTCTTGGATCATAGCAGTAAATGTGATTCCTTTTCCTTTATAACGCGTATATCTGATGTTTTTGGTCACGGGTGTTTCAGGTTTCGTGTATTGATGCTGAGAATGATCAGGAGATATTTAGCTTCTCCTATGGAGGTGCTGGAGATAATCTTTTGGCTGGTGGATGCAAAGAGCAGGTTCGGCATCTAAACAAGGGCCTTGTTTTATATTATCTCTCAACCTTCACAAGGAATACACTTTCTATGTGTTACAATCTGGAGTGATGGTGCAGGTTCTTCTGTGGGATTGGAGAAACTCAAAGCAAGTTGCTTGTTTAGAGGAATCCCACATGGACGACGTCACTCAGGTGTGCTGCTTATAGTCTTTTAATTCTCTGGTTTGCTGCTAATATGAGTCAATTCTATAGCGTCTGTGTTCTTAACTTTTTTCAAATTTTGTTTTTTTTGTTTATAAATCGCTCCTTTGTATTATGAATCGCTCCTTTGTATTGTGAATCACAGGTACACTTTGTTCCTAACAATCGGAACAAACTTCTCTCAGCTTCCGTGGACGGATTGATATGTCTGTTTAACACTGAAGGTGATATCAATGACGATGATCATCTGGAATCTGTAAGTTCTATATTTAAGATTATTATCCTTTCTTTTCCGCTGCATAGGTAACATGGAGAATACTAAACTCTTGTTACCTTGATCCCACCTTTAGGTGATCAACGTGGGAACTTCAATTGGGAAGATAGGTTTCCTTGGAAACTGCTATCAAAAAATCTGGTGTCTCACTCATATAGAAACTCTAAGGTATTTTTGTGCGTGCACTCCTGCCCATCACTAGTTAGTCTGTTAATTGCGCCGCCTCTAATTTGTTTACTCCTTTCTAGTATTTGGAATTGGCGAGATGGAAGCTGTGAAGTCAACCTAGAGAACGCTCGGGAACTCGCATCTGATGGTTGGAGTCAAGATAATGTAAAAATCTCATTCCTCCCCTCCTAATGAAACATTAACACTTTAGAGAAACCTAATGGTCACTAAAAGACTGGAGAGCTTTCTCATTGCTCTTTTGCAGGTTGATTACTTTGTTGATTGCCATTGTCTAGGAGGTGAAGACTTATGGGTGATCGGCGGAACCTGCGCAGGTACCATCGGTTATTTTCCAGTGAAGTATAAACGGCCTGGATCAATTGGTTCCCCTGAAGCTATTCTTGGTGGAGGTCACGTAGATGTAGTGAGGAGCGTTCTGCAAATGCCATGTGAGTATGGAGGAGCTGCAGGGTTATTCGGATGGACGGGGGGTGAAGATGGGCGGTTATGTTGCTGGAAGTCCGATGAGAATTCTGCCGAGATCAGTCGGTCTTGGACTTCAAGCGAATTGGTCGTTAAGGCGCCCAGGAACCGCAAGAAAAACAGACACTCTCCTTACTAAAAAACGATCACTGTTCTCTGCGTCTCGTGTCTGTATAACAGCAGTGAAGAAAACAGTTCCTTGAGATGTCTCTTATCCTTTTATTATTAAAAAAAAAGGCAAATTCTTTAAATGGAAAGAAGATCGCATCTTGAAATCGCAGTTGCAGAAAAGGAAATTAAAAAAAAAAAAACACAGAGTACATGTAATGATCTGAACAAGGAATTTTTGGCTTCATTCACTGAGCCATCATTAGTAGTGGAACTAGTTGGCTCGACGACACTGATCTTGCTCCAATATATCAGATATCTTCTCGATAGGAATCATTGGTAGATATTCTGCCACGCAGTAGTCTCTGTCGCCGATGTAACGAACGGCGTTGTTGTACTTGTCCGACCAGTAAAACGCGGTTGGGATCACTAGCTGCGCAACTTCCGGGAACAACGGCACTCGATTCAGCAACCGCCACACCGTCGCTGCGTAATACTCCGCTACTGGCTCGTAGTTGTCGCGGACGCTCCTGGCGATGCTCTTGGTCGTGTCGAGGACGCCGGAGCGTTGCACCTCCGTGGCCACCGTGAGCGCTTGGCTAGAAGCTTGCTTCATCAAAGAGGGAACGTATGTTTCCACATCGAAGAGTACGTCGTCCACCTGCAAGCAAGCAAGCAAATCCACATTGAAAACCATAGGATTAGGTGAAAAAAGTTGAAATTGGTTACCTTACGATCGAGGAATAGGAGAAGCTTGAAAGGAACGTCATGGAATGAGTCGTATAATGGTGAGAGTACTGCTTGAACGGTAGCTTCGATGTTGTCGACACCGAGTTTGAGAGGACCAGCGTTGTCTTTGGCGAACTCGTAGAGCGTCGACAAACAGACGGCCAAGTAAATGGCCGCGGCTTGGACGAAATCCAAGTGCTTGAGCTTCGTCTCAGCGTCGTCGTCCACCGTTAACGAAGACGAAGAAGATGGTGTCACTTCCTCTGATTGCTCTTCGACTACTATTTCATTTTCCGCCATTGTCAAATCTTCGCAGACGAATTTCGTCTTTAAAAAGAGGCTGATGAGATTGGACACGTGTGTTGTTTCTAATGGACCGTTTTCAACACGTGGCAGGGCATGGGTCGAGACTGTTGCACGATAGTCACGGCCATTCCGTTTGGCACGAGACTCGAGGTTACTTACATCACGTCATGAAATTATTGGGCCTTGATTATTGAGTCCCTTTATTCATTTCTAAAGCCCAAATAAAGCGGTCCGGATAAATCCGAGCGAACGGCCGATACTATTAAATATCTCTGATTATTAATGAATGATCACTGCAATGATCATATACAACTCTTGTACAAGTCGCTACATAATAATCAGAACCAAAACTTAATCAACTGCATTAAATTTATTAGAATAATTTTGATACCTCTGTTGTTTGGGTTTGGAGTAGGGCTGGGATTCTTATCCAATATCTGGTATCCAATCCGACATCTGCTCCAATTCGATCTGAAAAACGGATATCCGGATAGTTTAAATACGGATACATATAATAAATTAACGTATCCGACGGATCCGGATACGGATTCAGATAAAAGAAAAATTCGAAAACGGATAACGGATATCTTTTTATATTTTTTTTTGTAAAACTTTATAGGAAAACTCATGTTATTTTTTGTTTGATTGTGAGATTGTGAAGCACAAAACCCATTGAACCTAATTTTTTCTTTTTCTACTTAAAATTTTTGCTACTTAGATGCTTGTTGAACCTTTGCAACTTGTAATTTTTGCTATTATGATATATTTTTATCATCTATGTTTTCTGTTTCAAAATTTTCTATGAATCCGGATATCCGCAAATATCCGAGTTTTTCAACGAATATACGAAACCCGAATATACGAAACTCGGATATTCGGAGCATTCGGATCCGGCGGATACGGATCCGGATAACTTGAAAAACCCGGATATCCGCTCCGTTCCCAGACCTAGTTCGGAGTGCCTTACCATTTTTTTGATATAATTTATTTCAGGTTTTCGGTTAATTCGGCTCAATTACGGAAACGGTGGGTTAAAAAATTGGAAAGAGAAAAATATAATGTTCAAGTCGATTACTCCACAATGAGAAGAAGATTGAATCACAAGGACATCTTTTATGTATATATCACAAAACAGTCATAAAAACGCTTAACCATGACTCTACAACACCACAGTAAAGACCATCACATCACGTTCACGCGATTGCGAGCTTTACATTAACGGCGGCTACAAACGCAGCACCAGCCAGACACAGCTTTACCAGATTACCAGCGACTGGACTTATCTCGTTAAAGGCCTTGTAGCATCCGAACAAGGCCGCAGATTGACCCAACCACAGAGCAAGCCCGGCTAATCCCGACCCGACCCGAAACGTAATCAGAGTACCCCAAGCCAAACATAGCATAAACTGAGCCAAGTAAAGATACAGAGCATTGGGCTTCTTGTGGAACCCACCGTCTACCCACACGAGCCACGCAGCCAAGCCCATCAGACCGCTCGACGCGAGACTCGTGGCCTGTAGGATCCACAGAGGTGGGATCCACCACGAGGATCGAGCTCTATTCCCGTAGCCGCCGCTTGTGCCGAGGAAATACATCGCCAAGAGAGTTACGAGCACAGGAGCCGCAACCGCTACCGTCAGCGATTTGAGACCGCGTTTCGCCATCGCCCTCTTTTGATCGCGTTCGCCTTTGCTCTTGTCGTCAGCGTTTTTCCTCTCCGTCTCGGCCATAGCGGCCGTCGTGGCGTCTCTGTCGTCTCCGCCACGGTACCTGATCTCCTGAGAGTCCATTACAACGTCCAGCACAGCACAATGATATTGAGATTTCAGATTGAGAAATGATTGAAGAAGCTTGGTCCAAGAGAATAATCAGGAGATGAAAGTTTATAAAGAAGAAGCCAAGAGTGGGAGGTTGCAGAGACACGTGGCGAGTTGTTGACAGAGATGTGTACACGTGGAATGCAAATTAATTGTTTTCTTTTTTGGATATTTTGTGTGGACACGTGCTCATTTTATGCCCCATGACAGAGATGTGGACGATTACGATGCTTATTTAATATCTATCTCTATTTTCTTCCAATATTAGCACCGACTGAAGAAAATAAGCCCAATAGTTACATTGGGCCATACTATGGGCTTAAAACCAAAAGTCAACCAGAAGTAGTCTGTTTTCTGATGCGGTTGTTCTGGTTTCATCCATCACCGGTGAGTATGGAGGCAAGCTTGAGAGCTTCTCGTAGCCGTCGGCATGGGAAGGAGACGAATCGATCCGATCTGTTTAAAAAACCAATTATTCCATTCGCCTTCGCCTTAACTCTCGCTGATGCAATCCTCGTCGCACTTATCATCGCCTATGTTCCATGTGAGATCTAATTTCCTTCATTTTTGCTTTCGAAATGTGCACTGGACATGGGTTTTTATTTTTGCTTGAACAGACACGAAGATCGATTGGGATGCTTACATGTCACAGGTTAGTGTTGGTAGTAGATGATTCGGTGGAGTCAAATGGGTTTCTTTTCTTCTAATTAGTCGTGAAAAGTTAGGTTAGTGGGTTTCTTGGGGGAGAGAGAGACTATGGGAAGTTGAAAGGCGATACAGGGCCATTGGTTTATCCGGCAGGTTTCCTCTATGTTTACTCTGCAGTGCAGCATTTAACTGGAGGGGAAGTCTACCCTGCTCAGGTATATCTTTACATTTGGCTCTCCCTTTTCCGGGGAGCTCTTGAATTTGACCTCTCGCTTTATTAATGCAGATCCTTTTTGGTGTTCTCTACATTTTCAATCTGGCTGTCGTCTTCTTCATCTATGTCAAGTCTGATGTGGTATGATGAAGCCGAAACCATCTTTCTTTTGCTGTTTTGTTTCCATTCTGGTGACTTTAGGGATAATACTTCTCCTTGTATCCTTACGTATTACAGGTGCCATGGTGGGCGCTAATTCTACTGTGTTTATCCAAGAGAATACATTCAATCTTTGTTCTCCGTCTCTTTAATGATTGTTTTGCCATGACTCTCCTCCATGCCTCTATGGCTCTCTTTCTCTACCGTAAATGGCATCTCGGCATGCTTGTTTTCAGGTAAGATCGCTGCTTTTGCTATGAATATCTTTTTCTTCTCCATCCTTGTGATTGACTCGTCTGCTTACCCTTTTTTTTATATATATATATACAGCGGAGCTGTTTCTATAAAGATGAATGTACTTTTGTATGCTCCGCCTTTGTTACTCTTGCTACTAAAGGTATGTCTGAGGAAGATAATTAGTTTATGGATTTGCTTTATTCTTCGTCTAGCATTGATTCTTCATATGTCAAGTTTTACTATTCACAGGCCATGAATATAATTGGAGTGGTATCTGCTTTAGCTGGTGCAGCTCTTGTTCAGGTTTCCCTCTATTATCTCTTAGACGTCCCATTATTCACCAATTGTTATGCCTAGTATTGTTTCTCCATGTAAAGCTGGAAACTTGTTAACTGTTTATTCAATGTATAGAGGTTAGTTGCAGTATCCAGCGATTTATAATTTTGACAATGCAACAAGTACCATTCAACTGGTCAGTGAATGGTCTATACAGATATTCGTGGGATTGCCCTTTCTGATAACATATCCGGTTTCTTACATTGCAAACGCCTTTGATCTTGGACGTGTTTTTATTCACTTCTGGTATCGTTCTTTCTTCTCCCTCTAAATCTTATAAAATTGCTAATGGGTTCTGAATATATCTTTTGAGCTCTAACTCTAATTTGAGCTCTCAACAGGTCTGTTAACTTCAAATTTGTTCCAGAAAGAGTTTTTGTGTCCAAAGAATTTGCAGTATGCTTGCTCATTGCTCACCTATGTCTCCTTGCGGCGTTTGCAAATTTTAAATGGTGCAAGTAAGTGGAAGCACAGAGTCGGTTTCTCTTACTAGCACAAAGTCATTTCTCATGAAGCAGCTGCATTTTTGTAGTACGACAGTTCGTATCTCCTGTGTATATCATTGGTTATAACGAATATGTTGACTTCCGTAGGCAAGAAGGCGGGATTATAGGCTTCATGCGTTCTAAGCATTTCTTCTTGACGCTTCCATCTTCGCTCTCGTTCAGTGATTTCTCAACCTCGGAGATTCTTACAAAAGAACGTAAGCTTTTACTGTGTTTTTTTGGGGGGTTTATTTGTCTACTGCCCAAACTTACAGGCTTTCCACTTGATTAACAGATATCGTGACAACCATGTTTGTTGGGAATTTCATTGGCATTGTATGTGCTCGTTCCCTGCACTACCAGTTCTACTCATGGTAACGAAAGAAAACCCCAATTATTTCTTCTTCTTTCTTGACATTATTGAGCCTCAAACCCAATACCCGTATGATCACAACAGGTACTTTTATTCGCTGCCTTTTCTATTATGGAGAACTTCGTTTCCTACTTGGCTGCGGTAAAATCATTCTCAGTGTTCTTTACCCTTAACCACAGTAATAAAAAACCTAAACCCTAATCCGTCTTCTTGTTTTTGTTTTGACTGAAAAAGCTTGATCTTGTTCCTCGGTATCGAGCTGTGCTGGAACGTGTATCCATCAACACCAGTCTCCTCGGCTTTGTTACTGTGTCTACATTTGACCGTCCTGTGGGGTCTCTGGTTGGCTCCTTCATATAATCCTTACCAACTCAAAGAAGACCAAAGACACAGAAAGCAAAAGTGAACCTTTGATGATGCTCTTTCTCTTCTTGTTTTTCAAGACTTATTAGAGATAAGCTACGGACCTAACAGTTGACTAATCATGGTGATTTATACATTGTTTTTTTCACCTTTTTTTTTTGTCTTTTTCCAAATACATGTGTTATGAATGTTTTTCGTACTTAAATTAAACGTTTTTCTATTACAGTTTTACAACATTTTCGTAGTACAATTGCTATATCTTTTCTCATCTAAGTTAGACATAACCGGTATGGTCTACTTCTAGAAGTAACCAAAAATGCTTTGTTTTTGACGCTAGAGTGAATACATGTGAGATTTCACTCTATTTTTTTATTTTCAAAAGCTGTTATTGATGTTGTCACCAAGGGAAAAAAAACTGATTTCGTAAGATCCGGGCCAATCTTTAATATTTTTACCCGTCACAGCTGCCATTCGATCTTGTGACATTTTTCAAATTGTTTGTTGTTATTACATATTGGAATATGATCATCTGTGATTTTATTAAAAAAAAAAAACTTTTGGATACAACTACTGTTTCCTTAACCTTCACAGTGATTAATTAGGACATGATGACTTAAGATGTGGTCTTGGTTGTAGTCACTGTCTGTCCTTGTGTACTGTTGATCATTGCCTAAAGAAAGTAAACAAAGAGTTATTCAGTTGTATAAACATTTATGGTGTCGTGATGTTTCTATTTAGCATTGCTAGAAAACTGTCTCTGTTTAAACATCGGTTGGTGCTGACAAATGAAGGCTTGAAGCAAGAAAAAGGAATACGTGAGCTTATTTTCATTGGCTTTTGCTTCGCCTTGTCTATCTATTTTTATTTCTTTTACTTGTTTTTGTTCCTTACCATGAATGAGTCATCTATCTTCATTTATTTTTCTTTCTGTTAATATATAAGAAAAGACTCGGTGGTTACATAGTCGTGATACATATAATATACAGTGTTCTGCATCCATTGAATCTAACTTTTGTTTCTTCTCTTTCTCTCTCTCTCATGAGAAGAAAAAGGAATGTTTACTCTTGAAAATGTTCAGTCACCTTTCAGATTTTCCTTACATAGACAACATCTTCTTACAGTTGATAACAACTTGTCTGTTGTTTTTTTTGTTGATTGTGGATTCCATTAACACAAAAATGCCAAGAAAAGTATAAAAATATATCACTCTTGACAGAGTCAAAAGTTTGATTGTGACATCAGAACAGCCATGTAATTTCGTATGATGTTTCAATGTTTTTAACTTCTCCTTTTCATCTTAGACATAGGGTTCACAACATGGTTTCTTGCAGTTACATGGTTTAAATTTAAAGACGGGAACACATCCAGCTTGTGGATAAGGCTGTGAACCAATAGTATCTGAGTTTAAAGAGTGTTAGATAGATCTCTTTTGTTTTTGTTCTTTTTATGGGACCGGTGAGAAGTGAATCACTATGCATGGATTACTAATAGTGCGATACATTATATGCTAAACTGAGTCACCAAAATAACAGAGAGAGAGAGAGCTAGATTTTTGTATGCTTTGCTTGTCACTAACCTTTCTG
This sequence comes from Eutrema yunnanense, assembly GCA_002933935.1. Lineage (NCBI taxonomy): Eukaryota > Viridiplantae > Streptophyta > Magnoliopsida > Brassicales > Brassicaceae > Eutrema > Eutrema yunnanense. The sequence continues at coordinate 185,943 of PKML01035330.1, forward strand.
CGTATGGAAAAAGAATCCACCCCAACACATTGTCTGGTTAGAGTTGTTCCTCTTGAGGGACAGAGCAGCGTCAGCAATTGTTTAGTTAGTGGTGGACTTTCGCTAAATTATCAGATGCGGCGAGCACCAAACGCATCATGTTTTAAAGCTTGATGATCATGACAGCGGTTGATCATAAAAAAATGGTGGTCCCCTTTTGGGATTCCTTGATAATTTTTTTATAAAAAAAATGGATGGTTGAGATTGTTTCTCATGCTGATCGAACAAAGTCTCTTCATTTACTGAGAAATGTTAATGACACTTCTTTGGTAGCTGTAACATGACTCAGGCTGTTGTAGATTATTCTTATTCGTACCCATTAAGGTTCACTATTAATTTGAGCTGCTATAATGACCAGAAGATGTGTTATGTGACGCAAAGTCAACTTAAAAATAGATTTGGTTGAGAGTAAAAAGTAGACAGAAGGAGCACTATATATGTGTTTACGCAATATTGTTTTATTAGTCTCTTTAAGTACATGTTTTTCTTATACGTATTGTCCTTGATGCTGAGCTTCCATTATTGATGATATCAGCACTGGTCTTTTCTTTTTTTTCTTTTTTTTTCCTTTAACTGATATATCGCAAGGAAAAAGTTAATATCCATTTCTAGGTATGTAAATATGGCTAAACCCACTATAAATACATCTCCTTGCTTTGGGTCCTGAGGCATTCATTACCTCTCTTCTTCTTCTTCTTCTAGTTTTGTAATCTGAAAAATGGATGTAACGAAGCTTGATTACAACTACAAAGGTGACAATGCATTAAAAGAGCTCGAGAGGATCACCTCGAAAGCTGCTGAAGTTCAAGATAACATTTTATGTGGGATCTTAGAACGAAACAAGGACACACAGTACTTGAGTAAGTACATGAAAGGCTCTAAGGACGTTCTGGACTTTAAACGCTCTGTGCCAATCATAATGTACAAAGATGTGTGTCCTTACATTCAGAGAATTGCAAATGGAGAAAACTCTTCTCTTATTACTGGTCATCCTATCACTGAAATATTATGCAGGTCGGTTTCTATTTCTGCCTGAATCTTTCTTAGTTTCTGCCTCTTCTTCCTTTATTTTTATTTGTGTAGCTGAAAAGATGTATTGTCTTTCTTGCATTTTGCAGCTCAGGGACTTCTGGTGGAGAGCCAAAGCTAATGCCGACCATTTCTGAAGATCTTGATCGCCGCACTTTTCTCTACAATCTTATTATTCCAATCGCGAACAAGTTAGTAAAATTATCCCTCGTTAATATTATCAGTACAGTCATGTTCTATGATCTCCCTTTAACACCCTTCTTGATGCTCTCTAAAAGCATATCGATCTTTCTGAAATCTTTTAGAATGAAAAAGGAAATACGTACATCTTGTGCGCACATGAATATTAACTTGATAAAATAAAGTGGCTGATCTCATATTCCATAAAAAGAACCACTAGCTAGGACAGTTCCTGTAGTAGTAGGATAATGGATATATGTCTCAAAACTATTAACGTATGGAAGTGGAAGGACACATCACATTCCTCAATGTTATTATCCATTGGAAATATTGAAAAGAAAAGAAAATAAACGTATGGTTTTTCATTTCCATAATCATTGTAGCACTAACATGTGGAATATGAATACACTCATACAGGTACTGCCCGTGGTACCAATAAATCACATCATAATAGCTAGGTTTCTCACTAAGGAAGTTTGCTTTATGCTTTGGTTTTGGTGTTTTTTGTGTGTGTGGCAATTAGTGGTATCATATCATGTACTATAAAGTTTGCATCCATCATCTTTTTATCCACACGCCATTTTCATGTCCCCACCAAAGAAGAATTTTGAACAGCACTCACTAAACCTCAAGAATCTTTTAGTTTTCCTTTTTACCATCATCTTCTAGTTCTGTCTTTACTCCTCTGTTTTTAAACTCAGCTTTATTATAATATTCTGACAGGTATGTAACTGGACTTGACAAAGGAAAAGCAATGTACCTAAATTTCGTCAAAGCTGAAACATCAACTCCTTGTGGTTTACCAATCAGAGCTGTCCTCACAAGCTACTACAAGAGCAAACATTTCCAATGCAGACCTTATGATCCATTCAACGACATAACCAGTCCCATCCAAACCATCCTTTGTGAAGACAGCAACCAAAGCATGTACTGTCAGTTACTAGCCGCTCTGATTCACCGCCACAAAGTCATGCGTCTAGGAGCTGTCTTTGCTTCAGCGTTTCTCCGTGCAATCTCTTATCTGGAGCAAAAATGGAGCCAGCTCTGTGAAGACATCCGCACGGGTCATCTCAGTCCCATGATCACCGATCCAGGGTGCCAGATGGCCATGTCTTGCCTTTTGACGTCGCCAAACCCAGGCTTAGCAAACGAGATCGAAGAAATCTGTGGACGCTCGTCGTGGAAAGGGATTCTTTGCCAGCTCTGGCCCAAAGCAAAGTTCATTGAAGCAGTAGTGACAGGCTCAATGGCCCAATACATACCAGCGCTTGAGTTCTTTAGCCAAGGCAAGATTCCATTGGTTTGTCCAATGTATGCTTCCTCTGAGACTTACTTTGGAGTCAACGTGAAGCCACTCTCGAAACCATCCGACGTCGTTTTCACACTCTTGCCTAACATGTGCTACTTCGAGTTTATCCCTCTCGGCAAAAACGGGACCCTCTCGCTTGACCTAGACGACGATGATCAAGTCCCCTGTGATAAAGTCGTTGACTTGGTCAACGTCAATCTCGGACGCTACTATGAGTTGGTGGTCACAACTTTCGCAGGTAAAGTAGAAATAATTAAATCGGTGACCAAAATCGTTGATCCTTAAATTTGATTGATCTGTTGGAACAGGATTGTACCGTTACCGGATCGGCGATGTTCTTCAAGTGGCTGGTTTCTACAACAAAGCACCACAATTCCGGTTTATATGCAGGAGAAACGTGGTTCTAAGCGTCGATTTAGACAAAACCAACGAGGAAGATCTTCACAGGAGCATCACGTTAGCCAAGAAGAAGCTCCACAACAAGGCATTCCTAGCGGAATACACGAGCTACGCGGACACTTCATCAGTGCCAGGTCACTACGTGCTCTTCTGGGAGATCCAAGGGCTCGAACCTGATGGGCAACATCAACAGCTCGAGCCGAAGCTGATGGAAGAGTGTTGCATTGCGGTTGAGGAAGAGCTTGACTACATTTACAGACAATGCAGGACGAAAGAGAGATCGATCGGGGCGTTAGAGATAAGAGTGGTGAAACCAGGAACGTTCGAGAAACTCATGGATCTGATAATCAGCCAAGGAGGGTCGTTTAATCAGTACAAAACGCCGAGATGTGTTAAGCCCGACAGTGGTACGTTCAAGCTCTTGAACGGCCACGTCTCCGGTTCCTTCTTTAGCCCCCGTGACCCGACTTGGGCCCCGTGACTACATACATAGTTAATTGATTACACTCTCGGTATTATCATCGTATTTGCTGGAACACTTTATTTATAAAATAACAAATTTTATCTAATTTGTTTCAAATATATTAAATCGTGCTTTAAAAATAAAATGGTTTCGTTGAACAAAAACAGAAAAGGAAAAAATTATTTCAAAAACTTTAGGGGATTCCGGGGAGCAATGTTTATCTCTTACAGTTTCCTTTCAATTTCTCTTATCATTATTTGCTATGGTAATTGTTAAATGTATTATACAGTATACACGAATTTAAAATTGGGCAACATTAATTTGCAAGGTTTTAGGCTGGAAAGAAAGAAAGAAAAAAAGAAATCATGCTTATATTTCCCGATGAGATGAAAAGAATCGTTGGATCAAGACTGCCAGTTTATTCCCATTAAAGGCTCATCTGACTTTGTAGGAATCATTCACTATCTTGCGGCTACTCTAGCAAACGTCGAACCCAAACCTTGGAGACTCGGATTTGTTCACAGACATTGGCGTATCTTTGACTTGTAAGTAGTAATCAAACCCAATCTTTTGCTCTTTTATGCCGATATTTTCCCTTTTTGCTAATCATCTCTGCTTCCTTTTATTGCTTGGGAAGGACAGACTCTGGGCAAGTATGATGTTGCTCCATGGGCTATGGAAGGAGTATATAAAGCAGAGCTATGGCAAAAGGACACACCAAGGGTCGAGTTCTCAAAGCCGTTAAGGTAAGTAAAGTGTTTCTTACTGCATCTTCTCTCCTCTTTTTCTGTCAATGTTATAAAGAAAACAAGAGATTACTACGTGTAGGAATGGATCAGACACGAGAGGCTACTTCGTGTGGTCATTTATGGATTTGTATGAGCGGATACGAGTATAGTTTTGGATTGTACTCTGTGAATGAATTTCAGCGATGAGATCTCCCAAACTCTCTGCTCATTGGTACTCTGGTTTTCTCAAGGGCAACACCACCTTTCTAATGTATCACGCAATTGCAGAGCAACTTGTCTTCTTCAGCTCCTACTAGTGTTGCATGGTTATATACTAGTGTTCCGGTTCAGTTTATTGCAAGCGGAATGCTGTCTTTCAGTTACATAGGCTCTGTTGTTTTATTGCACACATATTAAATTGACCCAGCAAAGACACAAAAAGATAAAAGGAAATTGTGCAGAATCAGGAAGACGATACAATACTTGAATCATGAAGACGATACAATACTTGAAAACACACATTGGAAAGACGATCATTTATTTGGCACAAGGGAACTTTGTTACTGCTTGAGGAGGTCAAGAACCTTAGCCCAAGCTGGCCTGGCAGTGATCTTCTTGACCCAGCCGCTAAGCTTAGTGCGAGATTCAAAGAGGTTCTTGGAGTCGGTACCCATCAAGTAATAGATGATTGGGAGGTGGTGAAGATCAGCCAAAGTGAAGCAGTCACAAGCCAAGAAGTCAGATTTGGCGAGCCTTGACTCGTAGATATCCAAGACCTTGACGAGCTTTCCTTTGAGGTCTTCCACAGCGGCAGGGTCGGTGGTCATGCCAAGAAAGCCTTTGAAGATACTCTCGAAGGCAAGCTTGGAGGCGATTGGGTCAAACTGTTGGCCTTCGACTTGAAGCCATACCTTTGTGAGTGCCTTGGCTTTCTTGCAGCCTGGGCACAGAAGCTTCTCACCTTTCTCACTGTACTCCTCTGCTATGTACTCTGTGATGGCTCTTGACTCTGCAAATTACCAACAATCTTTAATCGCCAGATTGATCACGATCACAATCACAATAAAAATCACGAGATCTGGTTTTGTAGGGAAACAAAAACTCACCGAATAGCGTCAAATCACCGTCTAGGAGAGCAGGAATTTGACCGAAGGGCTGAAATGAAGCATGGTGAGAGCAAAATCATGAAAACCAAAAGATACAAGAGATGAAAGAGGGAGTTACGTTGAGGGAAATGAGAGGCTCCTGCTTGTGAGCACCGGCCATCATGTCGACGGGGATCAATTCGAAATCGAGATCCTTCTCGTAAAGAGCAGCGAGGACGCGCATGGTGGCGGTGGACTTGGGAACTCCGTGAACCTTGATGCCGGCCATGGTAATTGACTGACAAGATTTGAATCTGAGATTGGAAATGGAAATGGAATGGGATGATGAAGAATGGTGTTTTCCTTCCTTTTATAGGAGGAGGATGAAGAACGAGTCCTCTCATTATTGTTTCCACATATTTCTCACCACCACACCACGTCTCCTCATTCTCTTCTTTTCTTTTTCTTTTTCTAAAATTAATTATTTTCCCAAATATTTTTTCACATCTCACATTTTATTTAAGTACTAGCGTGAACACAATTTTGTTTTTAAAAAAATTGGTATAATATTATTTTAGTTTTATTAATACGATTGTTAATGGATTTGTCTCTATTAACTTAAGAAATGTGGATTGTTTATTCTTAAATTTTTGTTTCCTTTCTTAATTTTATGTTTATTTATGTATTTGTTTAGTGAGTGATCCACAATTTGAAATTTTTTTTTGGTTGACTATTTATTCAATTAGTTGGTTTTAAAAGTTAAGTTTTTGTCATTTTAAAGTTTAGGGAATTGTATATTTTTTAACCCAACTGAATACTAATAAAATAAATACTTCGAAATAGGGTTAGTTTTCCGAAAGTTACTTCGAATACTAATAGAAGGAAAGTTAGTTTTGTGAATTTAGAATTCTCCGTACTTAAAAAAAAAATACTTCGAAATAAGTCACTGTATTTTTATCTATTTTTACCTAAAACTGAATACTAATAAAATGTTCAAAATTTACTATTATTCATATTCGATGATCCAGTGTTGGTGACTACAAAATGAATTTAATTTTATTTGAAAAACAATTTAATTTCTATCACTAATTTACTATCAAAATCATCGTAAATGTATACGTTAATGAGAACATTTGAGATAATATGTGCCGATTTGGAAAAATATAAGAAATTTGGGGTCGAGCGTCGATTCAAACATTTAGAGAGAGAGCGAGAGAGAGAGAGAGAGTTCCTGTGAATAAGATTATCCTATAAAAAAACATTACCCACTGCTCTAAAACCCTCGTCTTCTTCGATATCTTCCCCTATCGCCGGTGAGATTTCACTTTCAATTTCAATCACAAATGGTGTTGTAGCGCCCGTGTTCCGGGAATTGATTATTGGAGGAAGAATAATTAATTCCAGGGGGCAGTATCGATCGATACTGGTAGGCATCGATCGATACCGGCCGGGTTCGCTAGTGGTTATCTTCTTCTTCTTCTCTTTCTTCTTCGAGTATAAAAGCTTATCCTTGGGATAAGGATGAAGC
>PKML01035330.1:197181-235832 GCA_002933935.1 Eutrema yunnanense
GAAAATCATTTAGTGCTTAGCTTCGATGCATTGGATTCAAGCTTCGTATCAATTGGATTCTTCCCGTACATAGCTCTAGATTTATGTAATGTCTATATTTCCTTTTGGTATGAAATGTCTATATTTCCTTTGAACATTTCACTTATATGCTCTTGTATCACGTGAGCTTCATTTCCTTTGGTATAGAAGGTCTGCCAAAAAAATAGTATGGAAGGTCTATGTTTCTCAGTTGGAGACGAATGTATTGACATGTTGTAAATGATAGTTTAATATATTGATGAGCAAAGTGCATGAATGCTTCTATACTATTTTTTCACTTTGTATGAAATGTCTGTATTTTTTAGTTGATAGATTTGTTATGTCTTTGATTTTAAAAATAGACTTGCTATGTTAATGAAAAAAAATAGACTTCCTACGTTACATGTGCTGTTATTGACGTATGAAAAAAAACTTCGGGTTTGTTTTTCAAAATACAAATCATGTTAGATGTGAAATAAAATCAGTGTTTTTTTGGTACTAATACAAGGTTGAACCAGTTACTAGTATGCCAATTATGCAAAAAACAAAATCATTGGGGTAAACATATGTGGTGTTAGCATAAATAGTATAGTAAGTCTATTTTTCTTCCTGGATAAAAAGCTACATCCCTAAAACTTGTACACGAAGCTCTCTCTCTCTCAGGACAAGTGTCCTGCTTAGTTATAGGGCCAAAACGGTCAGAAAATCAAACTCATGGTTACTTGCCTAATTTTTTTTATCAATGGCTATATTCTTCATGATTTATCCAAAATTGGTTACTTCACCAATTGTCCCTAAAAATTACTAGTTGAAAAAAAAAAAAAAAAAAAAAAAAGAGAGGATGAATTATCCAGAGCCCGAGAAAAAAAGAAATGTATGTCATTGTCTGGTTTTCAACCACGTCATCTTTAACAGGTCGGACGAGAGAGAGCAAAGGAAGGATAGAGATCTGTAAGATTATTACCGCATCGGAGAGAGAGAGAGCGAGGGAGATGGTTTTTCAATTGATTTTTGTTTGACAATATATTTTTTTTCTTTTGAAAACGAGATTTTTGTGGGTTCCCTCCGATTCCAGAGGCAGGCTGGTGGAGATATGGCCGGAGCTAAAGATGATGATCGCCGGGTTGCTGGCCAATCGGTGGATTCCGACGGTGGATGTGTCCCTGGTAAACGCGGGAACGAGGATTCTTCGTCTCTTGTTGAAGTCTCATGCTCGATTTGCCTCGACTTGGTGGTCGGCGACGGTACCAGATCCAGGGCTAAGCTCCAATGTGGTCACCAGTTCCATTTGGGTATATTTCAATCCCTTCCTTCATTTTCGACCAATCAAACTTTCCTTTCTTATTGGTTTGTTGGAATCTTTGTGGATTTTGCATTTCCTCTATCAGGATTGCTTATCGGCGTTCGTTTGATCCAGTTTCTGGTTATAGTTGTTATTCTCGGATCCAATTCAATGCCATTATTTAAATCAAAGTGTAATTTTCTGAATGAATCAATCCATGACTTAACAGCCTCCTTTCCCTTGTGCATAGCTAGTCAAAGTACCCCTTTATTATGCGTTTTTCTAATGCTAACATTTAGACGATGTGAGATCTCGAATGAACATCATCAGCATATGTATAGCTTTCATTAGAAGCTTAAATCGCCACGACTCTTCTGTTGTATGAGGATGAGAATCCAAGAAAATGCGACAGTCTCTAACAACTGTGGCTAGTATCTTGTGAATCGGGTTCTTCTTGCTGTGTGGAGATGTTTATATTATGTGCCTGCTGGATTTTGTTTCTATATATGGCTTTAGCTTTAGCGCCATTTTTTTGGGGTTCTTGCAGATTGCATTGGATCTGCTTTTAACATGAAAGGAGCCATGCAATGCCCTAACTGTCGGAGTGTCGAAAAGGGTCAGTGGTTGTATGCAAATGGGTCTACTCCAGAGTTTGTCATGGAAGATTGGATCCCCGAAGAAGATTTGTATGGTTTAAGTTATCCGGAAATGGTAAAAGCTCAGTACTTTGTGCCACGATATGCTTTCTTTTCGTGTACGTGAGAACTGTGCTTTTATCATACAACCCCTTGATTCTATCAACTATGTGAGATCGTTTATCCTAAAAATTTCCGGTGTTTGCAGCAATATCGGGTCCATTGGTGCCCGTTTGGTGAACTCTCTCAAGCAGGTTCTTTCGAGTAAGTGTACACCTTTACCATGATTTTACTATCATCTCTCTTTGCTACTGCAAGGAGAATGCTCTTCCTTACAAGCTTTTGGTCTTTACAACCCGAAAGCTTGAATCGACTTACGTCATCATCTCCTTAAGTGTCCCCTTCCTTATTGTTTCTATGCTTTTGTTGTGTGTTTCAGGGAACTGGAACCTGCAACCACTACATGTAAGTCAGACGCTGATTGATCGATTGCTCTCTATATGATCATTTCATTTTGTCTAGCAATCCGTTGATAATATTAGATGGCATTTTTATTTTCTTCTCCTTAGATCATAATGAGTTCCATGGACACCACGCCGCTGCCTTGAATCATTCATATCTTGCATACGTTGGACCGGGCCCAGTCGCTACTCCGAGAACTAGCGACAACAGCAACAACACAGATGACCATCCCTGGAACAGCCACTCTAATGACCATTTTCACCAGCTTGCTGTTGCTCCCCAGTATCATCATCATCATTCCCCATCGTTTTCTCTACCCGATGCTCATGTGGTTGATGGTGAAATCGACTCTTCACCACCACGGGGCATATCTCATCCGCACCCATTTCTCTTTAGTTACCGGTTAGCTTCTGGAGCTCCATATTGCTCTCATAATTCTCAACTTTTTGTAGCAAGTTTTTAGAATGTTGTTTGGATTTGGGCAATGTAGGTCTAATCCAAGAACCTCACCAGCAATTAACGCTCACCAAGGAAGCAGCACCCAAATGCGTGAACACCCTCACATGCAGCATCATGTTTTTAATCATCAGAGGCAACATCATGCCAATGGTCCCAATATCGCATCTCCTCTAGTCTCTGTGACAAGAAGGGGATTACCGCCACCAATGCCAGATCAGAACGTCGGATTCTTCATTTATCCACCACCGAGCTCATCAGGTGGACACCGTGAACCAGAAACCGATCAATTTCATGCTTGGGAGAGAGATTGGTTTCCACATTTCCATGTCCCGTCGAATCACCGCACGATCTCTAGCTTCTGGCACAGACACTTCTGAGAGAAGTTGTGTATCTGAACTCTGAAGTCGCCTGGAAGAATTCTATCAGGCGTATGAACAATGTATAAAAGAAAACTGGGGACTTGTTTGAGCGATCAAAACTTGTTTATGATGTAACTATAACTGGTTTCCAATGTACATTGTGGCTTTCCAAGAACCGCTGTTACTAAACAGAAGATTGGACCAAAATTCTCGAGCACTTAAGTTTCCTGGTTGGATGGAGTTAAACTGAACAAATGTTGCAGATATCCATAATTCAGGTGAAAAGAGTAGTATATATGTCTCAAGGTATGTTGCAACTCAAAGTCGAGACAATGAACATGAAAAGAAAGCAGAACATCATTTGATAAATTGCAAACTGAAAAACGGTCAAAGCGTTTTGAGATTCTGTTTTAAAACACATACAAAATCTTCCATGAACCTTATTTATTCTTGTCTGGAATGGGCTGAAGATGGAAACATGGAGCCGGAAGGGGATTGTTGACTAGTGATGGGTATGAGTCCCATCCCCGCCTTCTTCACCTTTCCTCGAGGCTGCTCTTAGTTTACGCTGCTCCTCCTTGTATATCCTGTTTCTTCTTTGAAACTGCAACAAGGTACACAAACAAATGCCTCATATCAGTCCAATTATGAATCATCTGCTACTTGAACTATGCTCGCTGCATGTTCATATCAAGTAATGAAACCACTGGTCATTACTAACAACACAACTGCTTCCAGGGAAAGATATTCAGTAGTATTCCAAGAGAGGCACGTTTACATATTGCATTGGTTTTAAAACAGTAGCATCGATATTGCCCTCTTAGTTCCAGAAAATGACCCGACCTATACATCCTATTTTGTAGAGAAACAAGCAAGAGATCAATATCTTCCAATGTCTCAGCAAAAAGAGTTGAACTCTGTAACACAATGCCAAATCAAAGAAGGTGTGGTAAGCTAAGTGAATAATATGAAAGCTCTTCACGAAATCGTTAATTTGAAACCAAGAGGAAGCAGTATATTGTACAATCAATGTCGTCACTCTATATACTAGTAGAATCTAGCATATGACGAATTTGCAGGGTAATTAGGTACAAAATTCAAAATTTCAGTATTGGTCGAACGGATTTAAGATTTTGGAATGACTCCAACCCCGTGATCTAGAGACTGATCTAGGGTTTTGGGGAATAGTGGCTAACCAACAAATCAATGAAAAAATCTTGGGAGAAATATGTCCAATAAAAGAAAAGCAGTAGCAAAATAAGAAGAAGAAGAAGAAGAAGAAGAAGTCGTACCTCTTTGGAATGGTGGAGACACTCGAGGTAATCTTCACGAAGAAGTGAACAATCCTTGGGCTCTCTGCAGTGAGACATACATTCACTGAAATCCATCCAGAAATCGTAGCATCTCCCTTTGTTTCCCGTTATTCCCCATCCCGACGCCATTTCAACGAAAGGAGGAGGAGGAGGAGGAGATGTTCGTCCGTCAACGAAACGAGACGAAACCAGGATTGATTGATTTCCAACAAAACGGTTCGGGTTTTCTCCACCCGAAATAGTTTTCTAGTGGACTTTTAAATGGGCTATAAGTGGGCTCATTCACTTAGTTGCATTCTAAAGGTTTTCAATTTTTTCATTGGCGGCACTTTTTGCCCTCCAGTAGTGTGGTACAGATTTCCCTGCGGCAAGGTCTCAGGTGTGCGTTGGAGCACCATACACCCGCACAACAACGGATATCTCATTGGACTAGTCACACTAAGTCAACTAATCAGACTAGAAATCAAAGCTTTTTCGAAAAAGCTAGAGTGTGTATACTCATCGCACCAGATCAACGCTCCCCGAGAGAAGGAGGAGGTGGTGATTGGCGTAATACAGGGATATCCCGTAATACAGACTATACTAGTAACGAAGAGGAAGAGGAAGAGGAAGAGGAAGACGAAGACATCTCAAGAGAGAGAGAGATAGTTTTGTGTTTTTACTTTATAGGGACAACAATGGCGGTTTCTTCACCGACTTCGTCTTGCAACTCTTCGGAATCCTTTCCGTTACCCTCGTCGAACTTCGCTTCGCTTCCGGTTGTGGCGATGAAGAGGAGAATCATCGAGAAAATCCTCGAGAATCGCGTCACCCTCATCGTCGGCGAGCCGGGCTGCGGTATGTGCGTTCGCTTGCTTTTGTCTCTGTTATTATTCTACATTCACTACTTTTGCCCTTCTTGTTCATTTTGTTTATAGAAATGCTCCGTCGATTCTGGTTTTGTTTCTTTCTTTTTTTTGCTCGTCGGGTTTTTCTATACGGATTTTGAATGTTTTCTGTGAAATGGATGGTACGTTTGTAAAATTAGGGCAGCATATATATATATATATATCTTGATTTGTAATCAATAACTGGATTTCGATTGATCTCATCCGTGCTCTGGTTGATTTCCCCACATTTTGTCCTTCTTTGCTTCAGGGAAGAGTTCGCAAGTTCCACAATTCCTTCTGGAAGCAAACATGGCTCCCATTTTGTGTACACAGCCCAGGAGATTTGCGGTTGTAGCTGTTGCTAAGATGGTTGCAAAATCTCGTAACTCTGATTTAGGTGGAGAAATTGGTTACCACATTGGACAATCAAAGATATTGACTGAAGGGTACCTATGACACTCGTGTCTCACTGCATTTTCTTCATCTTCGTGACTTAGTTCGTACCTTTATGCTAATATTCTTCTTTCCTTTTTAAAAAAAAAACATTGTTGCATGCAGCTCGAAAATTCTTTTCAAAACTGCTGGAGTTCTGTTGGATGAAATGCTAGACAAAGGGTTGAATGCACTTAAGTACAAGGTTATCATTCTTGATGAAGTGCATGAAAGATCTGTGGAGTCCGACCTTGTTCTTCTCTGTGTTAAGCACTTTCTCATGAAGAATAATGACCTCAGGTTACAGCCCTTTTCTACTATTTTTTATGTTGCTCTTTTTAAGGTTCTTAAACTGATCCACTCGGTTGTGTTTGCTGATCAAAGAGAAATCACTTTAATACTATTCATTACCTCAACCGAGTAATTACCTAAAAAGTTCGAATTGAGATCACGGTCTTTAAAGAGTTGATGTGATTTTTTCTACAGGGTGGTCTTAATGTCTGCAACTGCTGACATTACAAGGTACAGAGACTACTTTAAAGAACTCGGCAGGGGTGAACGGGTAGAAGTGGTTGCTATTCCTAGCCCTGACCAGAGAACAGTTTTCCAGAGAAGAGTATTATATCTTGAGCAGGTTAAACTCTTTGAGATTATGTTTGATATCTGTTGCTATTTAATTATCCAACTGATTTTCTTCCACTTATAGCTACTTATAAATGACTACTTTTGGTTATCTATCTTTCCTTTGCTGGGGGATATTGCTTCATTGTTGCCTGGCTCTCCCCACCCCAATGTGAGACAAGAATTCTTGTCTTGTGGTGCATTCCGTCTGAATACCACACATTGGATCTCTATCAATCCTGGAGATGAACTAACGAGCTTATCGATAAAACTAGATTCCTGTTGTTTCCATCTAGGATTCAAATGAGTTTTAGTTTTAGCGAACTAGAATATTCATGCTTATCATAGTATGCTTACTAGTAGAACTAATTTAGATTTTTTTTTTTTAATAGTTGTGGTACCCTGCCTAGAACAATGTTGTTACATATTGTGAAAACGAAACAATGGAAAATGTTTTCTGTGTGTGACCATCACTTTCACCTTGATGAAAATAACAAACTTGTATGACCTTTTTTCCTGGTTTTCTTATTTGACGGCGAACCTCTCCCTGCTGCTAATTGAATGTGACACTGTTTCATGAAGCAGATTGCAGGATTGCTTGGTGTGAGTTCTGATTTGTCAGCCTACTGTCCTGGTCCAAGTCCTTCAGCTGATACTGAAATCAAACCTCAACTGCAGAATCTTATTCATGATCTCATCTTATATATTCATGAAAAGGAACCAGACATTGAGAAGAGTATTTTGGTTTTCCTTCCAACATACTACTCACTTGAGCAGCAGTGGCACCAACTGGTGCCATTTCACGCATCTTTTGAGGTTCACATATTGCACCGAAGCATTGATACTGAACAAGCCCTGGCAGCTATGAAGATATGCAGATCCCGTCGCAAGGTTTCCCTTTGAACTTGTTTCTTCTTCTGTGCATTATCTTTGTGACCTGCAGGTGAGAGGACTCAACTGAAATTTAAATAACTAGAGAATATCTTAATTTAAGAGTGATGCAAACACTTATATTTTCAAATGTAGGGTGTTGAACATCTTGTGTGTTCAGACATCATTTTGTTGAGCTTATGGGTTAATGACGCTCGCTGGTGTAGTTTTGTACTTTTTAGTGTGGACGTCTTATCATATTATTGGGGAGACATTAAACTCGTATTGATGCAAGTTCGGATTCCATCAGTTGCAAGTTGCAACTACCATTTTGTGGCTTCAGTGATTTAATAGTTAATAGAACTTTCACAAACTATTATTCTCAGGTAATATTGGCTACAAATATTGCGGAATCTTCAGTGACAATACCCAAAGTAGCCTATGTCATTGACTCGTGCCGGTCTCTGCAAGTGTTCTGGGATGCATCCAGGAAAAGAGATGCAGTTCAGCTTGTTTGGGTCTCTAGATCTCAGGTATTGTTGAAATTTACCATGTATGGAACAAAAGTGGATGTCATAACATTTGTTTTTGTATGTGGAGTTATAGGCTGAGCAACGGAGAGGGAGGACAGGTCGAACATGTGATGGTGAGGTGTATCGCCTGGTGCCAAGTGCATTCTTCAATAAGCTTGAAGAGCATGAGCCCCCAGCTATACTTAAGCTGTCAATGAGACAACAAGTTCTCCATATTTGCTGCACAGACTCCAGAGCCATTAATGACGCAAACGGTAATAATGTTATAATTGTATAGAGAATGCTTCACTTCTTACTTAGGAGACGTGGTCAAACTTGGGTTGCCTGAGAACTAGTAAGGATTGTCAGATTTGCTAGGTCTTCTGATACTGCATAAATACTTATCGCATACATTTCCTATTACACGTTCCCGTCTGAATGCTTTGTAGATATAGTAATTGAACATTGACAATAAGGTACCTTAGATGAAGCTAAATGCTTATGGTAGAAATATTCTTTCATTTATTTTTAAAAAATGGGTGCCTATATGATTTAGGAGTACAATAGATTGAAACAAAAAGACAGTATCGTTAATGTTTTTGCGTCTGTCTAATCAGTCTCCGTTGGTTGAATTGAGTGTAATTGTTTTCTATTACTTAGCGTTGCTGGCAAAAGCTATGGATCCACCAAACCAAGACGTCATTGATGATGCTTTGAGTATGTTACTAAGCATACGAGCATTGCGGAAATCGCCTAGGGGACGCTACGAACCCACATTTTATGGACGGTTGCTTGCTAGCTTCCCATTGTCCTTTGATGCATCCATTCTCGTTGTTAAGTTTGGTGAAATGGGAATGCTAAGAGAAGGGATTCTATTAGGTGTCATGATGGATACCCAACCGCTTCCTATCAATCATCCTTTTGGAGATGATTCACTGGTATTTCCTGTTGGTGAATATTTCTGCAATTGTGCATTACATATTGATCATGATGTTAAACATCTACACCTATGTATTCTAAAACAGTTTCTGGAGTATGTTGACCACTATTTTGGTGGAGACAGCAGCAAGACCATTTCTGGTGGCCGGAGGGAGGTGGTACTCATGGCAAACCTATGTGCTTTTCAGTTTTGGCAGCGTGTATTTAAGGTAATAAAATAGTTTTGTCATATTCCCAAGGAGAACTAACTTTTATTCTTGTTCGTCTTACCAATGTTTCTCTCCTTGAAGGATAAGCATCGTCTTGAAAATTTGAAACAACTTTTGTCGAAGGAGGAAGACAAAGATCTCAAGTTGATGTCTCCTGAGATTGAAAAAGAGTGGTGTGATTTTCACAATATCGCCCGGTCATCGTTCTATCATGTGTCTGATATGTGTAAGTTCATGGTGCATCATCGATTATATTTCCGATAAACTTTCCATTTTACTCATGTAAAACAATTTATAGATAACCATGCTAATAGCCCTTTCTTTTTTTTTCTCCATCTTCTCTGCCCCTTGTTTTTCCTGTTTTACAGATGAAGATATACTTAGCTCATTTCATCGTTTCAGACCTCAATTCATCAGTTTTTCTGATTCTCTACCAACCTATTACAATCCATACGAATTTGATCACACATGCTATGTTGAGTGCCAACCCTCTGAGGATAGATACCCACACTCTAAAGATGAAGATAACAATCAATCATCCCTTGAAGTAAGAAAATGTGTATCGGTTCCGTTTGTTCCTCCTAACGCATTCCAAGCTAGTGCTATTGCAAAAAACATGGCCAATATTATCAAAGAGGTATTCATTTGCCGACCTTGTTTCATGTATTTAGCATAGTGCGAAGTTTGTCAATGATAAAAAATGTGATGGATGCTAGAGCTGGAAACAACATTGCTTCTTTACATCGTATTGATCTTGTACTGTTTCCATTTGCCACAGATAAGAACTCAGTGCACACCATCTGATAATAGCCATGGAGCAACCGAACCTGAGGATTACACTGCGGATCTAGAGGTCCCAGTCTGTGTATATTTTCTTAATGGCTCTTGCAACCGAGGTGACCAGTGCACGTTCTCTCATACTCTTCAGTCAACAAGACCAGCCTGCAAATTTTTCGCGTCATTGCAGGTTCATTTTGTTACCATCCGAGTTGGGTTGTCTTCAGTTTCTCTGCTAATGTGTGGGTTTTGCAGGGATGTCGAAATGGAGAATCATGTTTGTTTTCCCATGTCATGCGAAGACAGACAACATCATACTATTCTCCTCCCCCATGCCTTCCAGAAGAAGATGACGCTTCCACATTGCCTCTTCTGGATTTATTTCCAACTTCTTCTGAGGGATGTATACTTGTGTTCGATGACTCTGACATGCATTTCACTTCAAGTATAGCTAACAGTTATCCGTCCTGGAGAATACTCTCCACTTCATCTTCTTCCGAGACGCTTTTCTGTGATTCATCACTTGCGGACACAAGAATCTTCTGGGGTCTCAATCATCCCTACCAAACCATCATCTCAAAAGCAGGAGGGGAGAACCCAATCCCATGGAATGAAGTGAAATGCGTGCTGTGGTTCCTTAACCTAGACAGATACGCCGAAACTCCTGAGAAACAGAAAACAATTCTGCAGAATTTCTTCGAGTACATGGCAATCAGAATACTCGGGGATGCTCTTTACGAAATCCGAGTAGTTCTCACTATGAACAACATCAGTTTCTCTCACTTACAGGTAAAATAATATTGTTGCTTTCAGTTTCTCCATCCGAGTAATTTTTTTTTTTGTTTTATTATTTTCTTAAAGGTTGAGAAGCTAGCCAGAGACAGCTTCTTCTTCCTTGGAGAGTCTTTCCCGCACAATTCAATAAGCTTTGGCGAATTCTCAGACACATTCAGCATCCAGAGGCCTATGCAAGTCTCCAGACCGGTCTCCTATGTCTTTGATCTCCATCCGCCGTCTGACATCCAGTTTGGTGACTACACCTCTGTCCTTCACAAATCCCTTCACAACCAATGATACTTTTGTCTCTGTCTGTAACCCCAATTAGCTAGCGCTCTAGCTGGCTTTACATGTGTGAATCGAAAAGAGATTGTCTGAAACTTATTCAGATTCTCATGCCTCAGCAAAAATGTGCATGAGTAAGTCAATGATCAGTTCTCCCTTGTTGCTCTTGATTTGTTGAAACTGGAAAGTGGCAGCAACTTCTCAGATGATGTCCGTTCTATATGTCATCAATAGGGAGGATGATTCCAAAAGTTCCTCCATATTTCAGATCATATATTACAGAGTATTCTCTAGGGCTATAAAAAAAACACCCACTTGTTTTGAAATGATGATTGATTTTGGTCCCCAATTTCATGTATCTTTGCTTATAGATTCAGCTTAGAGTGACTCCTCAATTCTTGCTTGTCCACGAATGTTCCATAGGAAATAAAATTGACACTTGGTTTCAGTCTCATCACATCATATTTCAACATAACATGTATTATTAGCATCTTATCATCGTAGTCATTCATAAGTTTTATGCTTATTATTATTATGTGTCTCTTATTTTTTTTTAGTACAGTCTGTGATGTTATGTCAAATTTGTAGATTCATGTGTTTCTTCTTCATAGGTTTTATCTCATCCCCCTTTTCTCCTAAATCTCCTCTTGTTTCCATCCCGTTCATGTGAATTGCCATAACCATATTTCGACCTTCCAATTCATGTGAGCTCAATCTTTACACGACATTTATGTTTATGTTATGATCTCTTTTCTATTCTACCTGATATTTATGTTTTGTCTTTTATTCGAACCAGCCCTGATGATATTATACCAAAAGTGACGCACATTAAAAAATAAAAAATAAATGTGGTTAGGTCTTGAATTTGGGCTATAACTCAGTGGGCTCGATCATTTTCAATGCGAATAAACATCATATTAAATGTGAATCAACCGGTTTAGATAACGATATTGTAACCGGCCCTTTTTTGGTATTGAATGAATTGATTTTTTTTTCTTTTCCGACATTGAATGAATTGATTCAGACCCCAAGTATAAAATTTCTATCAATTAATAATATCGGAATTTATTATTTTATACAGATATTAATTAATTGATAAATTTATTAATTTACAGAGAAAGTTTATTTTTTCTGTCTTTTAAATAATATTATATTTAATAATTTAAACGAATATGCTTATAAAAATGATATGCACAAACTTAAAATCATGATTAATAATTTTAGAAATTACAATAGAATAGTTGTTAATAGCATATTGGAAAGTTCAACATTTATAAGCAATTGTGGTTACTATCTTTTATTGATGATGAAATTAGAAACAATACTACAAGACATTTAAAAACAATTGTGCATAAGAAAATTATCACGTGTAGAAATCTTCACAAATTTTGGTTGCATATCGAAAAAACAACACTTAAAATTATTAATTTATCGAGTATTAAATTATATAGGTTTTATTGTAGCTATAATTGTGAAACGAACTTCACGTTCCAAAATGTTGTAAAAAAAAACTAAAGTTTCCCTCTTGCTTCAAGACAAACAATAATCAAAATCAATAATTCACAACATTAAATGATTAAGGGATCAAAAATTAAGCTTAAAGAATTACCAATCCGTCGATCGTCTCCAAGTGACTTTTCATAGTCTTTTAAACTTTCATTATTGCTTCTCACCTTTCTCTTGCTTCGTCTCCACCCTCTTTTGATTAGCCTCTTTCTTTACTGTTTTTATTGGTAAGCCCGATGATTCTACCTTCTTTTCTTTTTTTTTTTTTATTATCACACTATTTAGAAAATGACGATTTGTGCTAAGTTGTATTGCGTTACTTTGGCGACCAAAAATTATATTTTTGTGGTATAATTATACTTAACAAAAAATTATAATATAATTATACGTAACAACAAATTATATTTTTATGGTATAATATATTTACCAAAGTCACAGCCTCCCAAGTCAATTCAAATTTTTTTTTTTTAAAGACGAAAATCTAGTTTTAGAAGGTTGTGGTAGTTCTACTTAAAATGGTAAAAGAAATCAAAACAAAAAAAAATTAAAACTACACCACATACCTAAACCTAAAAATGGCTAATTATAGACTTAAACCATGGATATTATGCTTATATCGTTTGTAATGGTTACTACAAATGGACCGCCCCAAGCTCTAAACTTCAGATTTACGTCCTTAATTAAAAGGTTAAAAGTTACTCCTTAATTACAAATTAAAAAGTGAATAACATCGGCTCCTTGGTGTATATATATAGTCTCTCTTTCAATCTAAAATATCTTAAAGCTTGGATCTTTCTTCTAATTAACTTGAGAAAGAAAGAAAGAAAAAACACACACAGACAGACACATGAATTCTTCTATCACGTTTACTCTTCTCTCTCTTCTTCTTCTTCTGGCAGTAAACCCAAATCCGTCGTTAGCCTCCAGACGCAACCACACAGACGATACGAACGAGCGTAGCGTGAGGACGCGGTACAGCAGATACGTGAAGAACGCGTGCAACGTAACGCGATACCAACAGCTCTGCGTCAGAACGCTATGGCCGTTTGCAATCGTGGCAAAAAACAACTCGAGCAAGTGGGCCCGAGCAGGCGTGGCGGTGACTATAACCGACACCAAAGAGATCCTAAGACTCTTGCTGAAAACGCGGCGAACAGCGGTTGGGAAACGCGAGAGAATCGCGTTATCGGATTGCCGAGAGCTGTTCGTAGACTCGCTGGACAATCTGTACAAGTCGCTGGCCGTTCTCCGGAAACTGGACGCCCAAGAGTTTCAGCGGCAGATGAGCGATCTCGCCACGTGGCTAAGCGCTGCACTAACGGATGAGGACACGTGTCTGGATGGATTCGAGGAGGCGTCGATAGAATCTGAATCATCATCGACGGTGAGGATGATTCGGAGGAGGGCTACCAAGTGTATGCACTTATGCAGCAATGCTCTCGCTCTCCTTAACAAGCTTGCTTTCGATGGCTTCTAGTAATCGGAGGAGCTTGACTTTCATCATATATTAATTACTATGTTTAATGTCGCTTTTGTTTTGTATATATATTCTTACAATGTTTGATGGGTCAGTCAAATTGAAATCGTGATTTACATCCAACCATTTTCAACTCCATTTCAGAAAAATTCGATTTGAAAATTTAAATATCATATGGGGAGAATTGTTGCTTAACTAGTTGAGCCCAATTTCGAAATTGACGGGCCTTATAATGTTTCAGATATATAATAAGCCTTCATTCAGCCCAATAAAGGTGCAGAATCTTTGGACGAACCATCTTTAGTGTAGTTTAACCGTATTGTTCTCGTAAAAGGGCTCAATCCTCAATGGGCTGTAATTATATTTGGGTTTGTATTGTTCTATTTGGAATGATTTGGAAGTTCAATATAGATAGTTTGATTGATGGGTGCTTAGGTAGGGAGAGGATGGCATCGCCAAAAGAGAGGAAATTCTCCTTTATATAAATAAACTCAAATATTCCCTCCGTTTCTTTTTATAAGTAGTTTTAGAGATTTTGTTTTGTTTCACAATATAAGTTGTTTTCATGTTTCTATGCAACTTTTTTCTTTATCGAATATTGTGTGGCCAATAATATTCTGCAGTTTTTTTTATAAGTGGCTGGATTATTTTTAATTTATATATTAAATGATATTTTTTTAGTAAAAGATGAGTTTCTTAATAGTTGTGCTTTTAGCCAAAACTACTTATAAAAAGAAACGGAGGGAGTATATTGTTTCTCTAATGTTATTAATGTATATAACCCTCTCTCAAAAAAAAAAAAAAAAACAGATAATGAAGTGGGCAAGTGCAATAATAATTACAAAAGTTTTTACTCTCATTTGTTTTAGCGAAAAAGGAAAGAAAAAAAAAAGGCCAAACCAAAAAAAAAAAAGAGGAGAGTGCAGGAAACGTGGGAGACAATAGCAGAGCTCCACGTGGCATTACTCCGAGTCAACGTCCAATTCCCGTGTCTGTCTTCCCCGACGTGCGTGCGACTCTCTCGTGGGCCATTCTCGTCATTTCCTTCCCTCTTTTCAATCAACTTATATAAACAAATCAAATCAAAATATTATAGAAACTTTTTATGGTATTTACTATATTAGAGGGCATATTCTTGGTGAAACATATTTAGTATGTTATTAAAAGTATATCTATTTTTTTATATTCAATGTGACTTGCATTTAAGCAATATATATAGTGGCCTTTATTGACTAGTTGTTGCTCTTTTTTTCTTTTAATCCGTAACTATAAATTTCAGCCAAGATACATCAAATTTGTCTTATCTAAACATTGGTCTGAATGAATTTGTTCTTGTATTTTAATGTAACAAGCAAATATGAATCGGACCCAAAAAAATGAAATCAAAACTAAATTTAAGAACTAAATGTCTTCTGATTAAAACAATGAACTCTAATCATAATCGAGTTTGACTTCATAATGAAATCATAATCAAATTGTGCCAATCCGGTTTATGGTATATGGCTTTTATTTTGGTTATTTTTCCTTTTATACCCAAAAATTCATCAGAATTAGGATTAAGCATTCTTATGCATGTATGTGTGTTGGATTGTCACTATTTGGCCAACCTGCGTTCATTTTTAAAAAATATATATAATTTTTGCTTCTCTTTGTCCATTACTGCCGACACCAAATCTCTCTGTTCGGTCATATGATTCTGTACTTGCTTCTGAAACTCCAATTTCTCATTCCGATTTTTTTTTTTAAATACCCTAAAATAACATAAAATTTATTATGACATAACTTTGGTCGTAAGATCGATGTTAAGTTGCCATCGACATTACGACGAATTATTTACGACAATTCTTATTCGTCCCAATTTTTCTGACAATATTATAATAAATTTTGAATAACGACGATACCGTTATAACAATTTGTCAATTGTCGCTACTTCGTCTCAAAATCCGTTTTACAACGATTTTACAATGAATATAGTCATTGTAATAGATATGTTTTTTTGTAGTGTTACAAAATTATTAATAATCGTTTAGTATATATTCCAACGTTTTTGGTGGAATACTTATATATTTTTTGTTTGGTGAATCATTAATTTAGTTTACAAAAAAAGAAATGAACGTTGAAATCACTCAAAGTTGTCATCGAATTGCTTTGCGTGCCAATTAGGCGCTTATTGACTTTGTGATGGATTATATCACAAAAGAGATCTGATATTTAAAATACAAAGAGAATTCAATGGTTTTTTATACATTGATATTGTAATGAAGATAGACTTTTTTGATGATACATTGACAATATCAAAACGATCTTGTTCCAGAAAACTTCCTGAAAAATTCTATAAATTTAGTACGAATTAAAAAAACAACTATGCAATACAAAATATAAATTAACCTTAGGCTGCAAAAATCACTAGCACAAATCTAAATTTGAATTTTAGTGGTCATTATAACAAAAAGGGAATGTCGGACAAACAAAGTTCAGACAAAATTATTAAAAAAAAAAAAAAAAAAATTGGTGGCTGGGACTGGTGTGTTAATGTTTTGACCACAGTTTCCAGTTCATACTTTAGGATAAGCTTTAGAAAACTTAATTCAGTTTTTCGTAATGACAATGAATACAAAAGTTATCATTTATGCAAAAAACTGAAAAAACAAAGAAAATATCAGTCAGTAGTTGCCAAAAAACAAAAAGCATAATTTTATGAATAATTTATACACTGATTAAAAATAAGTACAATAATTATTTTAATTAAATATTCTAAAGACATTAAAAGAATAAGAAAAAACTGTAATTGGTCAAAAAAATGGACGAAGATGGTAATCAATGTCCGCATTTGAAGAAACGTTTACTTTTAAAATCTGAAAAACGCCTAAAGGAGAAAAAACAAAACTGCAGGGGGCATTGTCGTAATAAATGCGGAGAAGGAGGCTGAAACTGTAACGCCTTTTCTAATTAAATACAGAAAACCCATTCGCAATTTCACTCCCGACTCAGTCTCCGGCGAGTTCGACTCGGAAATCAAAGACACTCCGAGAAAATCTCATACGATTTATTTCACTCTCTCTCTCTTTATCTTGACCGTGGATCGAAGAAGAAGAAGAAGAAGATGGCGTCCGAGCTGACATACCGACGACACGAGATGGAGCAACCAGAGGCGCAAGCTTACAATCGGAAGCCAATGATGAAGCCGTGGTTCGTATCGATTCGTCCGATCCGTTACATGCTCCGGGAACAGAGACTCGTGTTCGTTCTCGTCGGCATTGCAATCGCCACATTAGGATTCACAGTTTTCTCTCGGTCCTCCAACCGACCGATTCCGCTTTCCGGATACGGAATGAGATCGGAATCATGGAATATCCCGGCGCAGAGGAAACCAAGCATCGAGTACATGAGCAGCCGGATGGGATCGGCGGGGGGCAAAATCCCTCTGGGGCTGAAACGCAAAGGGCTTAGGGTGGTGGTGACCGGTGGGGCCGGTTTCGTCGGGTCTCACCTGGTGGACCGGTTGATCGCGAGAGGGGACAACGTGATCGTCGTCGACAACTTCTTCACCGGGCGTAAGGAGAACGTGATGCACCATTTCGGAAACCCAAATTTCGAGCTCATCAGGCACGACGTCGTGGAACCTCTCCTTCTAGAGGTAGACCAGATCTACCATTTGGCATGCCCTGCTTCTCCGGTCCACTACAAATTCAACCCCGTCAAGACTATCAAGACGAATGTGGTGGGAACATTGAACATGTTGGGTCTAGCCAAGCGAGTCGGTGCCAGATTCCTCCTGACGAGTACGAGTGAGGTCTACGGAGATCCTCTGCAGCACCCTCAGGTTGAGACTTACTGGGGCAACGTTAATCCCATCGGTAACTCCCTTCGTCGGAATCTCAAAACACTGTTTCTTGACATTTCGAGATATTTTTGAATTTGGCACCATTGGAACAGGTGTTCGGAGTTGTTACGACGAAGGGAAGCGCACGGCGGAGACTCTGACCATGGACTACCACAGAGGCGCTAATGTTGAGGTCTGTGTTTTTTCTCATTCATAATCGTTGATATATAGGAAATACTGATACAACAACAACAACAAAAAAGAAAAGAAATTGACTGATTACACAAACAGGTTAGGATTGCTCGGATCTTCAATACCTATGGCCCAAGGATGTGTATCGACGACGGTCGTGTGGTTAGCAACTTCGTTGCGCAGGTGGTTTTAGATTTAATCAACTGGCATAAATGAATAGATTAAGTGTCGATTAATACTTTATTAAACAATGAAATGGTAATGATTGTGCAGGCATTAAGAAAAGAACCATTGACTGTTTATGGTGATGGTAAGCAGACAAGGAGTTTCCAGTTTGTCTCTGATCTGGTAAGCCTTTTCTACTTTTTCCTCCTAAACTATACAACTAATAATCAAATACAAACTTGGAAAATGTTCAATTCAGTATATTTCAGTTTCAAATATATAGTGGTTGAGAATTGATATTTGAGGTTTCGATAGTTAGTTTGATGTCAAATCAGATTGTATTGTAATGTGACCGGGATTCACTAACTTGATGTGGTAAAGGATTACCTGAGGCCATAAAAAAGGCCAATGGTTAAATACAGTGTGACATTAACTTTGGGGATGGATATTACATGACGCAAAAAGGACCAAAATGTGGTTTTAGATCTTTATTTATATACATCTTGAGTTGAAAAACATCATCTTTATTGTTGTCTCTCCACTACCTTTACATTGTTGTTTATTGTTGATAGGTCGAGGGTCTGATGAGGTTGATGGAAGGAGAACATGTCGGGCCATTTAACCTCGGTAACCCTGGTGAATTCACCATGCTCGAGCTCGCAAAGGTCTATTTCTCTCTACTCTACTATGGTCTCTTGTTACGTACGCATGATTTCTCTCGGTCCTTGTATCTGACCCAAATGAGTGAATGGTGTTGTGGGTGGCAGGTGGTTCAAGAGACGATTGACCCGAACGCCAAGATAGAGTTTAGACCAAACACAGAGGACGACCCACACAAGAGGAAACCTGACATCACAAAGGCCAAAGAGCTTCTTGGTTGGGAACCAAAGGTGGCTCTACGCCAAGGACTCCCACTTATGGTCAAAGATTTCCGTCAACGTGTCTTTGGCGACCAAAAGCAGGATTCCACTTCTTCTTCAACAGAATAAAATATATATACAAGTAGCCTGCTTTAAGCTCTCTTATATAAAACCATCAGGAATCATAGAGACAGCCTCGTTTCTTTTCATTTTTTTTTGTTCCTTTCCTTTTTGATATCCATTTTGCTACTCGTGTCAATGTAGTGGAGATCACACCGATTCCTTTATTTTGTTTTTCTCTTAATGCTATTAACCGTAGCTTGGTGCTCTGGACATGCGCACATAGGTAAACTGAAGTTACTCAACACAAATGACATTACGAGGAATTTCCACCTCGAAAGAGATTTTGTCGACTTGGGTCATGAAAACGAGACACGTAATAGTCAAAATTAAAACATACCTACAAGAATTTATCATTTTCATCACAAACAAGGAACTAGATGTGCCTGCCTCTTAAGTCTCCCTCTCCTCTCTCACTTTGGATTCCTGAGGACGATGATCACCGAGTCTCCTCGAAGAAACATCTTGCTTATGAACCGATCTCTGTTCACCGGAAGTGCTTTCTTCTTGCCTTTTCCAGTTTTCGGAACCTACACCAAAAAAAGGGTAAGTTTGTCTGTGAGACACAACTAGATACACAAACTGATTTCTGTTTACCTCAGTCCACATCTCTCTGACATTTTCAAGAACCATGTTGCAGTGTCTGTCAAAGGCCCTCACTCGGCCAAGAAGTTTCCTGTTGTTCCGGCAATTGATTAACACCTGGATACAAACTTGAGCTCATTAACAAATTTCCATTTTAACCAGATAACCACTTCAACATATACAATATCTAACATCTGGCTTGCTTATGAGCATCTCCTCCTATACCTGAGTGTTATTCTTGACGCTCATCATCAGAACAGAGAGAGGCCCGGTGTTGAATTCCTCCTCCTCAGTCTTTCCCTGCTAAGAACAGTATCAAGCATGAACAACATTTGAGGGATAGAATGCATGCAAACAAAAAGGAAAGCAGTGCAAGATTGACCATCAACATTCAAATATGACTTTGCAACACAAGGCCCATCTCTAAGACATCAATCGAAATGAGAGATGAAAACAAACACTTGTCTAAACGTGGAGGAGGAGAGGAGAGCTTTGCAACAACAAAAATTCAGTGAAAATCTATAGCGGTCAAGCACTAAAGATTGCCTAAATAGCGATCAAATTAGGGTTTTTTTACGACAGAGACGAAGCTTAGAACAAATCGAGAAAGGTATACTTACGTTGGTGTCTTCTTCCATTGGCTTACTGCGAGATAAAATAGAAAAATAAGAGTGAGAGATGTATCTAATTATTAAGCACGGCGACAAAACGGAGAACACATCGAGAGATACCTCATGTTTGCTTGTCTCGACAAACTTCACTTGAGCCTATCAAAGTTTATGAATACGAAAAAAGTTGAGTTAGCAGATTCCCACGGAAGGCAGATCCGAAGAAATTAGGGTTTTACCTGATAAATCTCGCTTTCGTTTTCCTGAGATCTCTCACAGGAACAACAACGACGACCCCCAAAGTACACAATAGAATTAATTAAATTATTGGGCCTTCTAACTTTATGGCCCTAAAGCCTAACGTTTTTTAATATTATATGGCCCATTTAAATCCGTAGGAATAAACAGTAGCTTTAATTTACATTTCATTCACATGCATTTTAAGAAAACCAAAAAAAAAAAACCTATAATAACTCATCATATTAACATATGTTTTTTTTTGTTGCTAAAAACATATGTTACCAATAACACTTAGCTTAAAAGGGAAAATAGTTACCAATCACTTGGGCCATATATTTTTTAAACCATGAGACCGACCTTTAATATCAAATAATCATAACTCAACTCTTTTCCAGATGAATTGAGTGAGAAACAAATTCTCAACTATTACATTTACATAGCAGATCGAGGAACCAAACGGCCACCGTTCAAACCACAAAGCAGATTGAAGTAGGAACGTTTAGGTCTCCTTTGACCGCTACTAACGCCGTTAGCAATAACCCTCCGGATAGTGGTAGTAACTCGTATAGGAGTGACAGTGAGAGATGCTGAGTCAGCGGTTCGAAGGTCAAGCCAAGCGATGATGTCAGCAAAAACAAGATCGACGTTATAGTCAGGCTCACCTGACGTCAGAGCGTGCCACATCCCAGGATACAACTTGAGAGTCTTGTCCCTTGAGCTAGCTTTCTCGTACAAAGCTTTGCTTATCTCTGGATCCGTCACTGTATCGGCTTCTCCGTGTAATACAAAGAACGGCATTGTGATCTGCAAAATAACCAAATCAGATGATTAAAGACTCTGGATTGACGTGTCTTGGTCAAGTAATTTTGGAGACCTAAAATAAGAAGTAAATAGGAGCCAATTGGTTTACAAAACTGTAAACTTAAACAAATTTAGTCAAAAGTCAACCTCGTCAAGACTGTCTTCGAGGTTCATGCTTGTCCTAAGCATTTCAAGTGCGGTTTTGAGCCTAGGCTTGTCTTGATAAATCAGCTTGTTGTTCCGTACCTGCATTTACCACCAAACCATTTGTAACAAACCATTTATAACAAATTTACATAGACTATATATATATATATATATTAAGACCTCTTCTCGCTTGACAAGGTCCTTGAAAGCAGCGTCGATCACGTCCTTTGCTGGAACTATTTTCCATTTCGGTATGATCTCTTCGACTCTAGTTAACAGGTTAATAACAACCGGATGTGGCTTCACCTTTTCAGATATCTGCATTCACAAGAGTAACATTATCTCCCAAGACTCTGTAATCTAAATTGCGGGTTTTTACCTTACACATTGGAGCGACAAGAATGGCGCCGTTCCAAAAGGAAGGATCTTTTTTGTGAAGCAATAAAGTGACTGCACCTCCCATGGATTCCCCATACAAGAATCTGCCTTTCTCCATGTACTCCTCTTGAGCTGGCGTCGCATACAAAAATTAACAACATGCATGGGGATTGATACAACTAAAAAAAGAATGCTGTTGTGATGTCATACCACAAATAGAGGTGTAATAGTCGTAGCAATCATTTACAATGTTCCCAAACTTCTTTATGTAGCAACGAGGTCCCATGGACCGACCATGACCTTCATAGTCCATACCAAAAACTGCGTATCCGGCTGAAGCCAGTCTGATTCCGCATTCTAAAACCATAACATGTAATATCGGTTTAGTTTCATTTTAAACACCTAATACAATCAATTTAAACCAAGCCATAGATCGAAGGTTTTCATGTAACATGTAAGAAAAGAATGCTAAAAATAAAAAAAATGCGGGTAGTTAATTTGATAGAGATCGGTGGTTACTCTCTGACCAAAAATTAAATGCAATTAAATAACGTAAAATAAATTGTCTAGGGTCGTTCTCCAACCAAAACCAACCCACATAAGACTTGTTGACCCACCGGTCCTAACACACCCTCCATGACTTGCTTTTCAGAGGCATTTAAGTAGTCTTATTATTATTACACATAACCTTTAAATGATTCCAAGGTCCACAGTAAAACTGTCCTAGCATGAGATAAGCTTAACTAAAATATCTAAAATATTTACTCTACCACAAAGGATATGTACGGGTCAGAAAATACAAAAATTGTTTGATTAATCTGAAATATCTAAAATATTCTACTACGCAGTATCAAATCTTTAATTACTTGGTTTTTTTTCTAATAAATTAAAATGCTTGAAAGTTAACACAAAACAAACAAAAAAAATATATAAGTTACCAAATATTCTTAGCTCAACTGAAAAAGTATTAAGGGCCAAAATCTAAAAGGTCACATGATCGAATGATGTTTGGAGCACGAAACCATATAAAATGATCTCGTCAATATCTATGTGTGGAAAAAAAAACATGGTAGAAAAATGTAAAATCCCAAACACAGCGGCAAGTCGGTTAATCAGTTCTCTGTAACATTCATATAAATCGGAGAGTGGGAAGAAAAAGAAAACCTCTCATGGAGTCGCTACACTCCATTCCGTAACCTGCAGCATCAAAATCATTTTATCGGTAATATTTTCGTGGTTTTGTAATATTAGTATTAGACACTTTCTAACTCAACAGAAAAATAATTGAAAAGAAAAGAAAAAATTACCATGGCAGAGGAAAAGCAGAGCTTTGGGAGAGGACGATGACGGAATCCATCTACAAGCGAACAACTCAATACCTCTCGAATTTATTATGTAATCCTGTTTCAATAAACATATGACGATTTTATTACATCACTTTCTTTGGAGATAGAAAGAGAGAGTGAGAGAACCTGGTGGTATTGGACTTCCGACTTCATGTGAATGTTCGGAGCGAGTTTCTTTTGCTTCTCTCACTCACAGTCACAGAGAGACAAGGTTGTTTTTTTTCATTTTGAGGGCGGTGTAACCATTTTTATAGGACTCTTACATTTTTTTTTTATTTTATCCTTGCTATGGGCAAAAACAAAACATTTATTGACTGAGCGTATGAATTTTGGGAGAGACCCATCCATCCATCCATTGGGTCAGACAAATCGACAAACAAAACCTACTCATCTCATAAAGTCAAACAAAGAGGATTCTTTAATCTGAAGCATCCTCATCATCATCCGACAATTCAAAAAAAAAAAAAAAAGAGGATCATTTCACGTAGGTATGATCCCAACGTTTGGTAATTCCGCCACCAAACGCGCATTTCAAGACGCTAATCCTCTCTTGGAGAATTGTTTCCTTTACACCCTCCATCACTTTCTCTTCCGCATCCATTATCAATTCCAAGTGCTCCAGATACTTCAACTTCTTCTCCACTTTCTTCAGCTTAATATCATAATATAACATAATAAAAATAGATAAGTCAACAACACACTGGGAGGTGACAACAATTATTGTATGTTCCATTTCTTTATGTTAGACCCAACCTTACCTGTTCATCTATTATTCTCGCGGCTAGATGTTCCATCTCTCTTTCTTCTTGATCCCCCAGTCTTTTCGCCTGAGCAGCCGCAGCTCCTAGAGCTGTTGCCACAGACGCTCTTATCCTTAAAGCTACAGGTACATCCTCTGCACAATTATACGGGATCAATCTCAAGTCTTGAGCTCTCATTCTAAAACCCGCGGGAATACAAACCGGGATCATACTAAAATTTACCTTTCTCTACTTGCTCTTCCTCCATATCTGTATCTTTGTCTCCATCAGCTCTGTGAAACAGCGAAAGTTTTAGATTACACTTGACAGCCACAAGAGATGAGCAAATTGAGGGGTTGTAGAATCAAACCTGTCAACTGCTGAATTTGTGTGGTCACCGGTTTCGAAAATCTCTTTTGGACATGAGGCTTCATCACACAGTGCTGCAATTGCAGCTTTTGCAGCAGCGGTTGTGACCGAGGGACCAACTTTGCATGCCATTGCTGCAACCTGTTGAGCAATATGTTATCTCTTGAAAATTCGATTGATGATGATGAACACAAGGCACATTGTTTAACCTGTTTCATAAGTGAAGTATCACCGTCTGATATTAGTGCAACACGTTTCCTTTTTGCTAGAGGCTCATCTTCATCCACGTGTTCCACAGGATGGGATGGAGACGAATAGTGTTCATCCTCGGTGGGGATAGAGGAATTGAGTCTTCCAGAAGTAGAGCCCATCAGAAACTCTCCAAATGGGAGCTCAATGAGCTTCGAAATGCAATCTAGTCTACTCTTGGTAGAAACACTTTGTGCAATGAGTTCCCAATCATCTCCATGTTTCAGCACAGATTCTAGCAAGAGGAGGATCTCTTCCTCGGTCCACACAGCTGCAGCAGAAATCAACTTGAAATCAGCTGCGGAATTGTTCTCCCCGTAGTCTCCATTCTTGAAACACTTTTCGCATAAGTTGACAATACTCTGCCAGCATCATATGTTAGGAAAACAGACCAAGAGAAGATGAAACATGCTAATCCATTTTTTAAAAAATAAAAAACGGAAATGACCTTGTTGTTATGTTGGTAGAAGGCAGAATCACAACAATGCCCACAAACCAATCCATCACAAGGCTTCTTCAAACCACTGAAAACATCAGAATAAGAGGTGAGAGGTGGTAATTTGACACCAGACTCAGCTCTTTCGTCAACAAGGGGCGGTGCGGTAAAAGGCCTCATCGAATTTGGAGTTGCAGTAACTCGAATCCCAGGGGGAGTCCCTTGTTCGATCTTAGCAATATGCTTCCCTTGACTCTCCACCAAATCATCACCACCGAAATTGATCAATCCCCGATTTTGGAGGAAGAGAAACACTTTCTGAAGCAAATTGACATCGCCCACGAGATACTTGCGGACACTGGTGAAGGTTAGCCGCCTGGTAGTGTCCTCTCTGTACTTATTGATGATGAAATCTCTATATTCTTTGTATACTTTGGGGGTTCTAGTGATTGAACTCTCACTGAAGAACTCCTGAAACTCGCGTCTTTCGATTTCGTGTATATCATCCCATAAAAACCAACCTAGAATAAACAACCCCAAATCAATTTCGACTCGACGGGGAAATTACCAAACCCTAGAAGAAAACAATTTCGTATAGAATAGCAAGGAAGAAGACATACTGGATTGTGCAGGGATGGTGTAGAGCTCAACTTCTGCTTCTGCTTCTGCTTCTGCTTCTGCTTCTTTCCAGCTTGGATCAGTGACTTCCATGTCCCTAAGATCTCTCCTATGTCCAGGCCAAGGTAGCAGGACGATCAATAAAAATAGTAATGGTCAATTTCCGAAATTTTAAGAAATTCAATTTACAAACTGTTGGGCTTAAACTGTCAAAGCCCAACACCTTTATTTATCACCTTCTTATCATTTTATTTTTATTGTCAAGCCCACTTATTATTGTCTTTTCCCAAATAGCGTTTTTTCATTAATTCAGAGAATATCACCCACCATAATACGTTCGATGATTGTAAAGGTTTTAACCCTATTCATTCATTATGTTATACAATCAGATGCGACAAAAATAAAAAAAAAGTTTGATTCGATGAAACAATACTAGTTGAGAGACCAAAAGGATAAAAGATTGAACAACATAGAAACCGTCTCAAGAAAGTGCAAACATCCATGTTCAAACCAAAATGAAACAGCTAAACCAAAACTTCTCTATTAAGTTTTACGCAAATGACTTTGACCCAAACACACACAAAAACAGATCCTTCTTAGGTCATCCTCTGGGCAGCCTCCTTTGCAATAACCCTTTCCTTGGCCTTTGTCTTAGCTTGAGATTTGGATCCCATTATGCCTCCTCCCCATTTCTTCCTGTACTCGTCGTACTTGTCGTTGAAGTTGGCCTATACACCCAAAAATAACAAAAACCAAGTTAAAGATCAAAACAATCTCTCAAGTAAAGGTTAGTTAATCCATTGTCAAAATACGCTTTTTACCTTGATGGCCTCAAGGATTTTGCTGAACTCTAGCTTGTCCTCG
Source organism: Eutrema yunnanense (assembly GCA_002933935.1). NCBI lineage: Eukaryota > Viridiplantae > Streptophyta > Magnoliopsida > Brassicales > Brassicaceae > Eutrema > Eutrema yunnanense. Next base: position 223,525 of record PKML01035330.1, read on the forward strand.
TTCTTAACAGTGGTCAAACACAAACAAGCGGCAGTCTTTTGGTGAACGACCTGAAAGTAAGGGAAAGAGATAAACCCACCGTTTTAACTAGAGAGATGTGATTCACACATTAGATCCCTAGATGGACATAACACATACCGCTCCAAGACGGGATTTTCCTTTGACAATGCAGTAAGGGACTTCCATCTTCCTGCACAGAGCAGGCAACCAGACGACCAACTCAATTGGGTCGACGTCATGAGCAATGACAACAAGTTGTGCCTTGTTCTGCTCGATGAGGTAGGTCACATGGTTAAGGCCATACTTCACAACAATAGGCTTCTTAGATTCAGAAGGCTTCCCCTCAGCTTCAGCTTGAGCCTTCTTCACAAGACGCTCTTTCTTGGCAGCTTTGTCCTCTGGCCTATACTTCAGAAGGATCTTGAAGAGGCTGGTTGCTGCAATTATCAATATAGATATGGACTTTAAGGACAATAAAATATCAGAATGGCAAACATTTCAATAATAACATTACATACAGCAGAAGCAAATAGACTCACCGAGATTCTTGTCAAGAGTCTTGGTGAATTGGTTAAGAGCTGGTGGAACCTTCAACCTCTGCTTAAGGATCCTCTTCTGCCTTTGAAGACGGATTGCCTTTGGCCATTTGATGTACCGAGTAAGATCCCTCTTGGGAGGCAAAGCTCCACCAATTCCGAATTGCTTAGGCCTCCTCTCGAACAGAGGGTTCGTAACTTTCTCCTGAAAATCACAAATCAAAACACAAACTTGAGAAAAAAATTTGAATGCCTCTAAAGAAATCTAAAAAAAAAACAAATTAAGATCGTACCGTCTTCTTCTTGGCAACTACCTTCACTCCTTTCTTCGGGGCCTAAAACAAAATCATGGCGTAATTAATGAAGAGTACTCAATGAACATCAAGCCATTGTTCTCTGCGCAGATTTCTGGGTTCAATCAATAGCTCTCTACTACCAAATCTAACAAACCCTAAATCCTAAGAGGGTCAGATATGAGTTCATCGCTAAAGCAAATGCATCCAGGAGAAGGGCAAAAAACTATTTCGTTGATTGTATATAATGAGAACAAACAAGTAAAAGAAACGAAAAGAGCGAAGGGAGATGTACCATCGTCGTCCTGCTAAAGCTGTGCAACTCCAAATTGGTTTCGGCAAACGGACGGCTGAGTCAAAAGAGAATCCTTAGGGTTTTGCCTTATATACTACACAATTGATAGGGCTTCTTTATTTTGTCTTCTTTTTAAAACCAAACTAAAGTTGCAAATATACCCAATTATTTTACTTAATTACAAATATACCCACCCGTAATGACCATAATAAATAATTTCATAAATTTTTATATTTTCCTTTACCGAGAGTTTTAGAGTATTTATTTTACAACATGTAAAACTATATATTAATAAAATAGTTTGGTTAACCAAATCGAATGAACCGAGTTTACAAAACTGAAATCACAAGAGTAAGGGTATGATCTAGCACTATATGCTTGACAATCTGGTTTTACATTTAAAATACGAGACTACAACTTTATTTTTACTAGTTCTATGTTGTTTGTCTAGAAAGATAAGACTACCTCTTGATATACATGGTTGGCCATGGGCTAAATTTTGTAAAGCAACGAGTTTATGCGTCAAATTTTATTATAAATTTATGGACATCAATTTTAGATAAGTTTTTTTTTTACGTATAGTAACTAGTTGTAGTAAAAGGGCATAATTTTGTTAGTGTGTTTTAGGCGATTTCACAAGCACAAATGGAACCTTTAACTTAGTTATTCAATCAAGGCGTTCTTTAAGCCATAGGTTAAGACAAATTCAATTTCTTAGTCCATACAGTAGTAAACTTGGGCGAGTCCTTAAGATACATAACCAAAATCTAGTTTCCTTGAAAACCCGAGCTTGGATCATTTCGGTTGCACAATTGAATGTGAGCTGAAATGTGTTTCTTCTGCAGCTCTGGGTTCATGGCGACTAGGTGATTCATCATGTGAAGCATCTCATTCGTGAAAGCATTTGCAAACGGAGTGATATCGAAAGTGTATCCCTCACACCAAGCATCCTCGCACCTGGGCATGTTTATATATCACAAACTGTTGATCACTAATGTTTATTTAAAACAAACATTATGTTTGTGAACTTACTTAAAGCCTAAAGGTTTAAAGCGCTTGATATCATCAAGGATAAAATCCTTGGTTTCTGGTATTGCTAATGAGGTCAATTCTCCATTGCAGAATATCATCAGTGCTGCGCTTAACAATTTGCGGCTGGAAAACAAAAAGTCAAAATTATATATATGTTGGCAAATAAAAGAACACAAACCCTTACTCGATAAGACACTTGAAGAATCTCTGCCTCTGAAGAAGGTAGAACATGACGTTCGACTGAAAATTTGAATCAGTCTTGGTGAACTCAGAAAGATATGCCTCGGCTCCATCGATGTCGCCACTAACAAGTGATGCACAGAAGCCTTCTCTATTGAAACTGCAACAAAAGAAGAAAACTTACAAGTGAAAAGCAACAAAGAAAAAAAAAAAAATTATTTCTTCGATTCACTTTTAACTTACAATTACCATACAAATCAACATCAGAAAAGGGCCCAATTACCGAAGATAAACACAGCCAGGCGAGTACAAAACATTTCTGCTGACAAAAGAGAATACATGTTGGAATACGATTTTGGAATACGTTTTTATAGAACACTAAGCCAGCGAGTACAAGACATTTCTGGAGACAAAAGCCAGCAGAAATAATAATATCTCCAGAAACTTAGATATAAAACAAAGTAGAAGGCAAAAGTAATCGGAAAACAAAACAAAATCATACAAATTAAACACTCTTAGAAAGAGAAGTAACTGCGAAAAGAAGGATTAAATGGAGCGGAACACCTAACAACCGAATTATTGAAGTTGAAATCCTTGCATAAACTCATTATATTGTTTCTAGTAATCGAAAAGAAGAATTATTGAAGTTGAAATCCTTGCAGAAACTCATTATATTGTAAATGGTGCTTTGGTCGAAGAATTTGGGATCCGGAAAAATTCTGTGTTGTTTCTAGTTCGATTTTCTCTAGGAATTTTACTCTACTAAATATGGCATTTAACACCATGGAAACCACTAGCCATGGGCATAAAATCCGGATCCGAAAAACCATACCCGAAAAATCGAAAAATTGCCATCCCAGCTTAATTAAAACTATATTAATAAAATAGTTTGGTTAATCAAATCGAATGAACCGAGTTTACAAAACTGAAATCACAAGAGTAAGACTCTCATCTAGCACTAGATGCTTGACAATATGGTTTTACATTAAAAATACACGAGTACAACTTTATCTTTACTAGTTCTATGTTGTTTGTCTAGAAAGACAAGGCTACCTCTTGATATCCAGGGTTGGTCCTGGGCTAAAACTTGTAAGATAATGGTTTCAGGCACCAAATTTTATTTTAAATGTATGGACATCAACTTTAGATAAGTTTTTTTATACGTATAGCGATTAATTGAGGTAAAATGTCATCATTTTGTTAGTATGCTTTAGACATCTTATAGTTTTGAACCGGATATGTTGATACATTTTCATGTATTTCATCGTCTATGTCAGTGTTTTTAATTCTGCCTATAGATCGATGGAAAATGAATGTTTCATCATACTTGTTGTAAACAAGTTTAGATATATTGATGTGCAACAGTAGTCTTGTATTGATCGATCAAAATTTCATTTTTTCTTACACTATGTTTTTTTTTATTACTATAAACTTTGACATTGATAGTTTCTTAAGTTCTTAGGTCCAAAAGTGATTTAAATAATACATAATATTGTAGGTACCGTTGAATGTAAACAATTGATGTTTAAGTATATTCATGTTCTTTGTTAATTAAAATTTTAAATCATCATTTTAGCCAAAATAATGTAAAAATAAAAGAAAAAGTTTAAAAGTAGCAATATTTATATTTAGTTTATTTAATCTAATAGTCTTGATTAGTATTCTCTTTAAAATTTATTGAATTTTGAAAGTTCCTTTTATCATTTATGTTTCTTGAAAAATCATTTTATCTTTGTGAATGCCAAATCGTTAATTTATTAGTTTCTCTCAATAGAGTCGAACATTGAACGTTCAAATCATCAGTGAACTGATAGTTTTTTGTTAGTGATAAATTTATATTTAACAAAAGAAAACTAATGACGGTCTCGAAACATGTGTATATCAATCAAACTTCATATCCTCTTTTTTTTTTAACATCACTTTCATTAAAATTCAAAAGTTTACAACAATCTAGTGGTAGAAATTCGAATGGATTCCTTTGTTAAATTGTCAGCTAACACATTATCCGCTCTCGGAATGTGTTCAAATGAGACCGTAGAAAATAGTTAGGATAGTGTTTTGATATCATGGAGGATTCCGTGGATCTTCTTGAGTTGGTTTCCCGACTTGATTGTTTGGATGAGCTCCATCAAACTTCATATCCATAATTAAAAACTGAATTATGGATATGACAAAAGAAAAATGGTCCGAGTCCATATAACAAAAGAAAAATGGTCCGAGTCGATTCGAACTTGTAATTATTTATATTTAGAAAGATTGAAAAAACCAAGAAGCATCAATATTTACTATAGCGTATACGAAAAAGAAAAAAAAAAGTACAATTTTATAAATCGACGAATTAATCAGTGAATATTTCCCACTCCACTCCAAATCAATGAGCATTTCCAATCCTACTCCAAATTAGTGAACAAAGCTAATCATTGAACATCTCAAATCCCACTTTAAACTTCATTTTGGAGTAAAATTTATTCATCTCTACTTCATTTTCAACGTGATTAACGGGACCATTCTAGAGATGCAACGCTACACTTCAACGGCAGCTTCAGCATCTGAGGACACGTTCCTGAGAGAGATTACACGAATTACACGTGATAAATATGAAGGTGGATTGATGTCTATGTCGTACAACATATAAATGTCTATATCAAGTGACATATGTATATAACAAAGAGTATAATTCAAATAAATACATCTTCGCTATCAATCATCTCGATAATTCTGATTTGGTTATGCGTTGATATATATATCATGACAATCATGTGTTTTGTTTGTTTGGTTAAGAAAAAAAAATATATATATATATACATCAGGTTGTTTTGGCAGAGATGTATCTAAACTTATGGGTATAAATCGAAAATTACTTAGTTTTTGATCTCGTTTGAGATTGAAAGCAGACGTATCAAGGATGCTATAAAACAAAGTTCAGGGACTAAAAGATAATTAAATATTTAAAAGTAGGGTCTAAAATTCTTAAATTATAATTTAGGAAAGTCAATGAGATGATCCACTTAAATAATACCACGTTTGGGTCTTCATACGATGGACAGAAAATCCGTGTAAGATACAATTATTGAGATTAGGTATGTGTTTGCAATATATTAAGTGATAGATATCGATCTAGTTAGATATGGGTTAAGTCTATGACGATAACGACTATTTCCTATAATTCATGGGGGGATTGATATTCTCCAATTCTGTGTATAAAATATATGTTTGTATGTGAATGAATAAATGCAATCAGTTGTGTAATCTAACTCTACACAATAAATGGCTCACGAGCCTCCTCCACTGCAAAAACCAACCCGTGAGACCCATTCCATTTAGCTCCTTTCTCCCGTGATCGGCGGATTGTGAATGCCGTTCACTTTGAAATTTTCCGGTACGTTCACTCTGTTTTCCCTTCTTGTTCTGTTCTAAATTCGCGATTCTCGATGAGATTTGTTCTACACCATCTTCGAGAAATTGGGGTTTTTGTCTCTCTAATTTTGTTTTTTAAAAAACCCCAACTTGTTCAACTTTAACCGTTTCGATGATGAAACTTGTCTTCTTTATTTAGTCTCTGGATTTTGATTGCGCACACACTGTGGAACATGCAATTGTTATTAGCTTGGTTCTAGATTAGATTCCGTGCTTTTGCATGTCATTGGATCCTTTGCAAGTGTTTAGTTTATGTTACTGATTCTCTGGAAAGAAATCTATTGCATGTTCCGTTTGTTTCCTGCTACTACTATTCGATCGCAAGATTCTTCAGATTCTAATCCCTCTTTTCGTGTGCCAGATCCAATTTCCGGGGTTTTAAATGGCCTCGATTCTTAATCAAACCCAGGAATTACAAGAATCTTCTAGGGTTCTTGGGCATGTAAGATGTGAAAGCTTCTTTATATTCCCTGGAGAAAGTAGTTTGTCAGATGGTTTGAGGGCTGTTTTCTATTTTCTTGGTCTTGCCTACTGCTTTGTCGGGTTGTCTGCGATTACTGCACGCTTCTTCAAGTCTATGGAGAATGTCGTGAAGCATTCGCGTAAAGTGGTTTCGGTTGACCCCATTACTAAAGCTCAAGTTATCACATACAGGAAAGTTTGGAACTTTACTATTGCAGACATCAGCTTGTTGGCTTTTGGAACTAGCTTTCCTCAGATTTCTTTAGCTACCATTGATGCAATACGGAACATAGGGGAGCGTTATGCTGGAGGTTTGGTTCTTTCTTCGGTTTCTTTCATTCCAAAACTTGAACCGTGAATTCTCATATATTGTTATGTTATATAGGTCTTGGTCCTGGAACACTTGTTGGCTCAGCTGCATTTGATCTTTTCCCCATCCACGCTGTTTGTGTTTTGATGCCAAAAGCTGGAGAGTTGAAAAAGATATCCGACTTAGGTGTTTGGCTAGTTGAGCTGGTTTGGTCTTTTTGGGCTTACATTTGGCTATACATAATCCTTGAGGTAACTGTGCAAAGCGGTCTAAAAGGAGTCTGTTGAATTTATTTATACTCATGGGGTCTAAAATGTTTTCTTTTTATGTGTCACAGGTGTGGTCACCTAATGTAATTACACTTGCGGAGGCATTATTGACAGTAGTGCAATACGGATTACTTCTAGTTCATGCGTATGCGCAAGACAAGCGATGGCCTTACTTGTCCTTACCAATGTGGGTTTCTTCTCCAGACAGTAATATTAGTTTTCTGCAAAATGGATTCCTGCTAAAGATTAAGTCTTTGTGTTTGTTTTTGATATTTGAAGGTCAAGAGGTCATAGGCCAGAGGAGTGGGTTCCAGAAGAGATTGATCCATCCAATGATGACAATGATGTTCATGAAGTGTATTCGGAAGCCGCTCAAGAAGCTGGTGAATCGGGAAACCGAAACATTGTTGATATCTTCTCGATTCATTCACCTAATAATGATACAGGTACTAAGTATGTGTAGGTTGTCTTTCTATTGATATAAGATCAGTTTGAGCGTAATTTTCAAATCTGTGTGATTCGCGTATTCTCTGCTACTCTTATAAATCAAAATTTCCCTGTAACGAACGCTTTTGTAGGGATCACCTATCATACAGTGGCAGATACTCCACCCGAATCTTTGACTAAGAGGAGTAAGGCAAAGAATTCTACTGTTTTCGACATTTGGAAACATCAGTTCGTGGACGCAATAATGGTAAAAATCTTCAACTTACCATGTGTTTTAAGATTCTTCTATACCCCCTTTTGGGCTTTTGATCATTATCATCAAAACATCTTCCTTAACTTGTTTCTCTTCCAATTTCTTACTTAAACAGTTGGAAACATCAGAATCAAAGAAAGTTGATAGCATTTATCTTCGAATTGTGAAATCCTTTTGGCAATTACTCCTTGCCCCTTGGAAAATTCTTTTTGCGTTTGTGCCTCCTTGCAACATTGCTCACGGTTGGATCGCATTCATCTGCTCTCTTCTCTTCATCAGCGGAGTAGCCTTTGTCGTCACAAGGCTTACCGACCTTATAAGCTGTGTCACTGGTACACACACAAAGCTTTCAAAAAGTCCATCAAAAGATTCAACATTTTAGCTCTTGAACATTTGAAACTCTTTTTTTCGTTTTGCAGGAATAAACCCATATGTGATAGCATTCACAGCACTCGCAAGTGGAACTTCATGGCCAGATTTAGTAGCCAGCAAAATCGCTGCAGAGCGACAACTAACCGCGGATTCAGCCATTGCAAACATCACCTGCAGGTAAAAATCTCAAAACCCTATTCAAACAATCAAGATCTTTTTTCGTGATATTTTTTGGTTATAATTCCTGCAGTAACTCGGTGAACATCTACGTGGGGATTGGAGTTCCGTGGCTGATAAACACAGTATACAACTACTTTGCATACAGAGAGCCTTTATACATAGAAAACGCGAAAGGATTAAGCTTTTCTCTGCTGGTATTCTTTGCGACATCAGTGGGATGTATCGTGGTGCTTGTGTTGAGGCGGTTGATTATAGGAGCTGAGCTTGGAGGTCCAAGGCTATGGGCTTGGCTTACTTCTGCTTATTTCATGATGCTTTGGGTCGTCTTCGTTGTTCTTTCTTCCTTGAAAGTTTCAGGCATCATATAGAAGGAAGCAACAANGGCCAGTATCGATCGATACCGGCCAGTATCGATCGATACCAGCCGGGCTTTTCCGTGGTTAGCTTCTTCTTCTCTTTCTTCTTCGAGTATAAAAATGCGGTCCTTTCAATATTGAAGATGATTTTGGATTGGGATCATTGGCTAAATAGAAGGTAGAACAGAGCTTTTTTTTATAGTTCTGGGATCCATTCACAGCTTCTCATGGTTTAAAAATATTAGTTATGACTAGGAAGGCTATTAATCTAATTCCTTATTTAATCAATTACAATTAACTAAATGAATAATTAGTCCATTTGGCAAATTCATTGTTTGAAAATAATTTATAGACAAAATATAATAATTTGTCAAGCTGCATCTTTCTTGGCAGCTTTGTCCTCTGGCCTATACTTCAGAAGGATCTTGAAGAGGCTGGTTGCTGCAATTATCAATATAGGAGGATATGGTGAGGCAATGAGACCAAAAAAAAAGCCACATACTAAGCATTCTCATAATCATATAAAAACAACACAAGAAAATACCAGAATGGCAAACATTTCAATAATAACATTACATACAGCAGAAGCAACTCTCTGAAGGATGCCAAAGTTTCTGTTTCGGCCTCATTAATCAGATTGTCGTCCGTATTTCTATTTTCCCATAACTCTCAAAAATCGTTTCTTTAGGATTTCGATTTGGTTACAATGAAACATGAGTTTTTCTGCCCTTTTACAGGTCTCAGGTGATATTGTTCTTGATTTGACAAACATGACTAACTAGACAATCAAGCTCGGTAGTGGCCTCCGTCTCAGGTTTCTTCTTCCTCAATTTGTGATTTAACAATTGCTTCCACGAGCTGCAAGGAGAAATGAAATATACGTGTTTTGGCTTCTTTCAGGATAATGATGCCATGAGAGCTGGGAAGTTAAGTTACTCCAAGCCAAATAAGTATTGGGTTGAAAGTTCTCATTCAATGGTTTATTACCGTATGTGACATGCTTTATTATGAGATTTATCAACCTTGCCTTGCTTTGTTGATTATCTCTTAATTGAGGTTTTCTTGGATTACCCCTTATTATGTCAAATCCTGAGTGAATATTTTCTCTCAAATAAGCCTCACAATTGCATCGGGAATATTTTCTCTTGCAGTATTTTTTTACTTTTTGCTAGTTTTTTTTCCAATAGTTATTTATCATATACGTCTGGCTTGACTAGGTCAATTAGAAGAATTACATAAAAAAAACAAATAGAAAACTAACAGAAGAAAGAAAGAAAAAATTAGATTTCAGAGGTTTACCTTCCCCCCTTGAGTATGTGATCTTCGGCGAACTGATATCGACTGCGTAGATGGTTGCCTTATTATTAGTCCCCACATAAATCTTGTCGTCCTCTGTAGATGTCACGATGTGCTGCATGAGATAAAAGAAAAGAAATTAAGAAGATGAAAATTAGTATTAAAACTAGACTGTATGCAAGTAAAATATGTGAGTACTGTTAATATATATTACCTTAGATTTGTGTTTAGGATGCAAACTCATAGACACTATGGGAGACTGTTGATCATCAAATTTTTTGGCTAGTTGGCCTGTTGCAAAGTCCCACGATTTTAGTTTGCCTTCCGAGCCACACGTGATGAGATAAAGCTTTTGGTTGTTGCCATCATTGTCACCCACGTACGTAGTCAAACGCCAAATCATTTACGCTTCTCTCATCCGCAACAACCTAAAAAAACGTCAAAAACATTGGTAAGTAATTAAAGAGTTACCAAACTGAGTAAAAACAGTGAGCAAAAACCATCTTAAAAAGGTACAAGAAACGAAACTAACCTCCGTATGGAATGTTATGTTGTTGGTCATTTGGTCAATTGTGTAGAGATGGATCAACTTGTGTGAAACAGACACACCTGCAAAAATATTAATAATAATGATCAATCATCGATTTTTTTATGTCACAATAATAAAGAACTTGGTTTAGGTTTTGGGATTAGAAATATTATACCGTATGCACTTGTTTCCTTTGGGAGGGTGTTAGGACAAGGAGGAGCCCAATGGACACAGGTAACACACACCCCTCCTAAAGAGTGTAGAGACTCCATGTGAGCCTGAAATGGTGTCTTGGATCGTATTCGTATACATTTTTAGAATCAGTATTCATTCGTGCAAGATTTGAGCATAACGTTTTGGACATATTTTTATTTCGAATATCAATTTCAAGCTTGTGATTTACATTTCTACATTTTACTACCCAAATTAGAAACTTCAAAACTCTCATAATTAATAACTCCTTACACAAACCGAAAAATCTCAATGATATACACTTTCTCGTCATAAATATTAAGTTCATACTACAAACAAAATATTGATACATGCTTTGGAATTCTACATTGGGCGATAGTTTTTTCATGTTTGATAGATTCATTATGAATAAGCAACTCATGAGGCATTGTGAACCATCTGGAGAAGAACATGTGTGTCTTTTCTTTTCTACAAAATTGCAATTAAAGAATCAATCAACATATTTAAGCCTATAAGAGAAATATTGATTATACGTTATTTTATTCATAGTCAATTACACATAATATAATATTGTATTTTGCACATAACTCATTTTTACAAAATCTCAATCTTTCTCTTAAAAGGTAAAAATCTAAAAAAACTTCGAGAACATAGTCTACAACAAAACTAAAGACGAAGTGATCATTTTTTTTGTTTCTTACATAAAAACTCATACGTTTGATCAAAACCAACGACTCCATAGTGAAATTATAGACGAATTGGATATAATTGGTTATGCAAAACACTTTGCATTTGTCAAAATTTCAAATACCCAAATTTTTCAATTTTAGAACGATCTATTTAGGATGAGAGAAAAATACTTGAGCAAAAACAAAATGAAACTACCAGATAAGAGAAGCAAAACGTAACAAAATATATACTAAATTGGAAGCCTCTTCGAAATTATGTGTTATGTCTCTTTTTAAAATTTGCAAGATGAAGTTTATGTAGTCAAAATCGGTAGTTGGAACTCTGTGAGGCAATATAGTTTTAGAAAAAGAAGAGTGTGGAAAAAAAAATACGGATGAAAGACATAAAAAAAATTTGTGGACTGAGAAATATTAGCTTGTCAAAATATTGTGTAGAAAGTAATGACATGGTAAAAAATAAGTTAATGTGTATTTGTTGTTTTGTTTTTACTGGTTTTTCATTAACAATTTTTATGTGTGTTATCTTTTAAAAGCACAAAAATATAAAAACCCGTAAATATGTGACATTTTAGAATGCCAAAATAAGTTTAGATTATGAGTCTCGCCCGCTTTTGTTAATCACATACGGACCATACTTATTTATCTATATAGATAATAATATATCAAGAGTTTGCTGTAAAAAAAAAAAATAATAGATCAAAACTTTTTAATCAAATTTTAAAACATAAAAAAACAAAAAATTGTTGGAGCTAATTTTTTATCAAAGCTTGAGGGCTTGATAAAATTGTGTTAGTGTGAAAAGAAATGAGTTAAGCTCTTTCTAATGAAATGTTTTCATTAACCGAGAAATGTTTTCTCGTGTATATATGTTGGAATGGTTGTGTCTTAAATGAACAACATGAGAGAAGAAAAGCCATACGTGCGACGTTCGCATCTTGGGCCTTATTGGGCTCGTGGACTTTTTTGAGGTATCGATCGATACCCCTTGGTATCGATCGATACCCAGCGGGCCGACTTAAAAAATCGCAGCCGCCTAGGTTATTCTGGAAATATTCCTTTTCTGTCATGGAAAAACCCTAGCCTCTCTCCTATATATACAACACGATTTTCACCTAAAAAATCATCCTCTGATACACAATAAACACATTCTAAAAGTTCTAGCAATAGTTTCTTCAATTCCCTTCTGTCTAGAGAGTAAGT
>PKML01035330.1:244486-260884 GCA_002933935.1 Eutrema yunnanense
CCCAAAAATTGACTTGCATTGACATAAAATATTTTTAAAATATTATTTTAACCCACAAAATCCACAAGTTGTGGTATATACATATATTTTTGTTTCATTTATATATTTTTATGGAAATATATATTTTTATGCAAGTATATACATTTTTATGCAAGTATATATATATTTTTTTTTAGATTTTGATTTTGAACTTTAACAAAAAAATTGGAGTTTTTTTTTATATTTAGTTATTTTTTCGATTTTTAAATTTAGTTATATTATAGTAAAAATATACATAAATTTTAAAAACCATATATAATGTATATATTATTTATAACATAATAATTAGATTTATATAATTATATAAAAAAAATATCTCAAATTTTAAACGGGCAACACTAATTTTAACGAGTCTAAACGGGCCAAAAAATAAACGGGCTAAAAAATAAACGGCCCACATCCTAACTTCAAACAATCGAACATAGAGTACAATTCGTTTTGAATGATTCTAAGTGTCTTAAAATTTTCAAAATAATAGCAATGGTTAAAAAAAGAAGGTTTAGTGCTGAGCCTGCCTGACAATGTTTTCATCTTCATTGTTCGTTTAATCTTCAGTGAATGTTTTGCTTTCATGATTGGTGAGTCTAAGTTTTTGCACATTGTAAAGAATCTCACTCAAACTAAAACCATCACTCAAACTAGCAGGAGATCATATGAATCAGGCTGGACAGAGTCTGATAGAATTAAAGTCTGCTCTTTTGCAACTAATTAGGTGGGCACGAAGCTTCTTGTTTGGATGAAAGTTGGATAATTGTAATATCTAAGAAAATTCTACAAAAAAACAGAAGAAAGAAAATCGCAATAAACCATGGAAGAAGTGACATTGACAGATACTCAGACCGACCAAACCAAATGTTCTTCTATTTCTTGGCATAGGTGATGAGCATTTGGTTTTGCTGAATCTTATAACCTTGAAGTCCCTGCACTGCAACCGTTGATTGCATCTCATCTGCAAACTCCACAAAGGCAATACCCGGTTTGGCTTCAATCATCCTAACCTCCTTGAAACCTAGGTACTGGCAGAACAGCCTCTGAAGCATCATTGGAGTTGTCTCGTGAGGAAGGTTTTGGACAAAGAGGATGTTATTCGGCGGTGCCGGTGCCTCCGGAAGAAGGGGTTTCACACCACCAGGGTATGGTACTTGTGAAAGCTGTGTAAAGCGTGGCAGTAAGAACAACGATTCAGAATACACGAAAGGAATAAGAGGATCGTATCTTCCAAAAAGCATGAATGTGAGAAAAAGAATGAGCGGAATCAAGATTAGAGAGAATAAAAGGGTGAGGATGACTCACAGGAGGTGCAGCTCCATAGACACCTGGATATGCTGAGTTCATGGCCATCTGTGTAGAATCATGATGCTGGTCTTTCTTTTTCTTGCCTCCTACAATTCCAAAAAACGATTTTTCTAGATTCGACAACATACTGTTTATGGGTTGGAGAAGCAAAGAAAGGATACATAGTATGTGCATGTGATGTGACTACTAATGATTAATGCAGAATGTGGGAATGAGAAACAGAGCAAAAACAAAAAATCTACATGCACAATTTGCAGCAATGGTCCTACCAAGTGAGCCAAGGAAGCAATGCAAAAAATAAAAACTTCAAAGTCTCACCTTTCTCCTCGTGTCTCTTTCTTTTCTCGCGAGGAACAAATGTACCGTCGGCCTTGGCAACAACATCTGATTTTGTTTTCGCAAATTGTATTCTCTGTCGAGATTGTTAAAGTTAAGAGATGATATAGCAAAGTGATTGATAAGTATTCCAACAAAACCTAAAAGAGATAGATTCAGAAAAATCCAATCTCTTTAGCAACCACAACACTTATAAGGGTCTCGAATCGATGTAATCTCAGAAACAAAGTTTCCTGGAATTCAATCAAACCTCCAGTCAGTAAAACAAAACCCTAACTTATAATTATGCATTCAAAGGCACCTATAATGAATTCAGCAACCAAGTAATTCGAGCAAGTGGAAATTTCAGCAAAATCGTACCATGGGTTTATCGTAGAAGGGAAATCCATTCATTTTCGCAATAGCCGTCGAAGCAGATTCCGCGTTCTCGAACACCAACCAAGCTTGCCCTTTGTGCTTAAATGTCTTAAACGCCAACACCTCCAGTATCTTTCCGAACTGAGAGAAGACGGCGTTCAGCGATTTCTTCAGCTCTGTAGGGTTCCAAAGAAGAAGAAGAAGAAGAAGATATCTCAATCAACTGAAATCGGAGAAAATACATGACGATGATAAAAGAAGAAGAGATTGATCACCATCGAGCTTCACTTTTTCGTTGAGATTGTTGATGTAGATCGTCTGGTTCGGAGAAACCTCCGACCCTTGATTAGCCTCCTGCATCTCCATCTTTCTCCGGCGAATTAGCGAAAGCGGAGAATATTGCCCCAAAACCAAAATCAAAAGGTGATGTTTTTTATTTTTCAAGAGCAAACTGTACTCGTAAAGCCATAAAACCCACTAACTAGCCCAATATACATACTAATGGGCCAATCAATTAAAAACAAATCGAGTCTGAGAAGGCCAAGGCCCCAAAGCCATTAGCATAGCAATGCTTCTCCCTAGATTTGGGCTTTATGGCTTTTGCTTCTGTGTTTCGTGAAGACGTATATTGGGCTTAGGGTATCGATTTATTTGATTGCCGGAGGCAAGAGCAAGAAGACGAAGCGTACAGCTCAAGTTATGGAATGTTGTTCGTGATTGAAAAAGTACTTTCTATAGAATTATAGAACTTAAGAGATCAAGAACTTTAAGATCAAACACAATCTTTATTGCTTTAGAAAAGAGTCTCCTCAATAAAAACTAAAGCTCACAAACTCTCAATCTCTCAAACTACTTAAGTTATGGCACATCCCACCATCTCCTTATATAATGACCGTAAATCCTAATTCTACTAGAACTCCTAAAATAGAAAACCTATTCCTAAAGCACATAGGAATAGTCCTAATCCTAAGTCTCCTAGGATTAGGTAGGATTTCTTTTCTCAAGTTATTTCAAGCTTAATCCAACATTGTCACCCTTAAGCTTGAAAACACATTTTGAAACGTCTTGAACTCCGATGAGACTCCTCATTTCGCAGAACTTAATTCTTCCAAGAGGTTTTGTCAAGATGTCCGCCTTTTGCTCAGTCCCGGGCACATGTTCAACCTCAATTTGTTCGTTCTCCACACACTCTCTTATGAAGTGAAAACGAGTATGTATGTGTTTACTACGGCCGTGAAACACCGGGTTTCTTGTGAGAGCAATTGCCGATTTATTATCTATCCGAAGGACAGTTTTCTCACAAGGTGATCCCATCACCTCACCAAGTAATTCTTGTAACCAAATCGCTTGCTTAGCAGCCTCTGTAGCCGCCATAAACTCAGCTTCGCATGATGACAACGCCACCGTCTCTTGCTTTTGTGAACTCCACGTAATTGGATTTTCTCCGAGATAGAACACATGTCCGGTCGTACTCTTTCCGTCATCTGGATCAATGTTATGGCTACTGTCGCTGTAACCCACCAAGTCACATAATGAACCAAGACGATCTTGATTTGCATATACCAGTCCTAAAGAGATTGTTCCATGTAAATATCTTAGTACTTGTTTCATGGCTGCTCCGTGACACTCTTTAGGACTCTGCATATACCTACTCAAAACACCCACGGCATAGGATAAATCCGGTCTTGTGTGCAACAAATAACGAAGACAACCAATTAACTTCCGATATCTTGTTGCATCAATTTCTACATCCTTTTCCGCCTTGGTGAGTTTCAGGCCGGAGTCCATCGGCGTTTGAGTAGCATTACAATTTTTCATCTCAGCTTCTTCAAGGATTTTCATCGCATATCTTTCTTGTTTGAGTGTAATCCCTTCACCACTTTGAGTTACTTCGATGCCAAGATAATACGTTAATACTCCAAGATCGCTCATCTCGAATTTTGACGACATGTCTTCTTTAAACTTGAGTATCTCCTTAATACAAGATCCTGTGACAAGCAAATCATCCACATAAACGGCCACGAGAAGGATAAATTCTTTTCCTTGCTTACGGTACAGGGAGGGTTCCTTGGTGGATTTACTGAAATTTAGTTCCTTGAGTATTGTGTTCAACTTGTTGTTCCAAGCCCTTGGTGCTTGTTTTAGTCCATAGAGTGCCTTATTTAGCTTGTAAACTTTGTTCTCACTTCCTTTGGTTGTAAATCCTTCCGGTTGGCTTACGTATACTATCTCTTTCAACTCTCCATGAAGAAACGCTGTCTTTACGTCAAGGTGATGTACTTCCCAACTATAGGATGCTGCCAGTGCGAGAATAAATCGTATAGTCTCTATACGTNGCTGCTCCAGGCGAGCCTCCAGAGTACGAGTCGAAGTCTCGTACGTCTGTTGCCTTTCCACCAGGATGGATAACATCCCGCGGATTTCGGCTAGGTCGTTTCGGTGTTGCCGAGGCATTACCGATGGAGTTGTTGATCCCGTCCGGCCGATTTGAGCCTGAGATGGGTCGGTGGATCTGGTCCACACCCAGTTAGGATTCTGGTCGGACGGAGCCTGAGATGGGTCGATGGAGCCTGAGGTGGACCTCGTCCATACCCAATTAGGGTTTTGGTCTGTCGCCGTGTTGGTGGTCGCTGGGATGGCTGGATTTGGGCGTCGCGACGCCGCGTGCTGGTTCGCGGCGAGTGTTTCCAGTCCGCCTGTCGCGATGGGATTTGATCCCACGGTGGTTGTCGGGATCGGGATCTGAGATCCGGATCCCGAGAGTGCGGGCTCGGCGATGGCGCCAGAGGTGCCGCGAGTTGTCGAGGGGTTGACCCTGGTTGACTCGGATTGGCTTGGATCCATTTCGCTTCTCGTTAGATCGAAGATCTGATTCTTGTGTCTAGAAAGCTATATGCTCTTCCCCACAGACGGCGCCAAAATGTGGATGCGGAATCGCACACCTAGTTTTTGTAAGGATTTTTAGGGAAGAACTTTGAGTGGGCTAGTTTCTATCTATGAATCAAAGATGTAATTTGGATATAAACTCGACGAATTGGATTTGTATTGAATCGATCAAGGATTGTTACAAGCAATGTGATCTTGAAGAGATTTTACAAGTAATTATCTAATTTCTGTTCGGAAAGAATCCCCACCTCTAAATCTAGATATCGGCTCCTTCTTATACTCGACGTCGAGCTGGGCTTCTCCCGGATACTGCGGACGTCGCGTATCCCGCAGATCGAGGAGCTGTTAGTCGACTCCTACTTTTACGAGCTGATGGTTTGACTTGATCCGGGCTCAGCATCACTCACGTCGCGGATTCGTAGATGGGCCTTACTCGTTGATTTAGAGATTATTTTATTGTTGTTTATCGGGCCCTTAATGGGCCAGATTTCTTTGGTCGAAATCTGGTACCAACAAGCAAATTCTCGGCGGCTGAGAGAGGCGTCTTCTGTGACCTGGTTGGTTGCCCAATCCCTACTGGTCTCAGTCCTGTTTCGATCTCTGCTAATATCAAATTAGCTCTCGAGAATATGGGTTATACTGGCAAGATGTCGATCTTTGCTTATTTTGTTGCGAAGCAGAGCCAAGAAGTAAAGTCTTCGAATTCGGTCCGACATTATCAAAATGAACAGATGAAAAGGATTTCCCCGATTTTGACTACCAGAACCAAATTAAAAAACAGTTGACGATCAGGCACTTCTCCCAAAATCTTCGCCTGGAATAACCGCCGGTTACCGGCGACAAACGCTCTCCAGATTGGAGAGAAGACGGTTGGAGACGAAACGTTTACATATGAAAAGGTCGACAATGTAATTGTCTGTATATTGCGTTATTATCATTACCTAGTTAGTTTGCTTTGTGAAAATAAAAAAATAGTATCCATTCATAATCTTAAAAGTAGAGTTACTTACTATACTAAAATGAATAATAAAAAATGTAAATTTATCCAAAAAGCTAAAGTTCATAAAAAAGAAAAAAATTCAAAATTCAAATTTTTTTATAACCGGTTCATAATCCTAAAATGTAAAATTATTAAAAAATAAAAATAAACAAACAATCAGATTTTTTTGTACATGTGTAATTATTTTTACCAATTTGTTAAATTAATAATTTTATGTCGACTCAAAGAAGAAGAAAATCAAATCAAATATTATTAAGGGTTTTCTGCAACAAAAAAAACAATCATTTTTTTTTTTTGCAAGATTGACATTCACCTTTAGAAAATGTAAGTCAATCCCCTTACCTCAAAAGTCATCCGCAAAATAATCCACGCCTATATCGATGACGTGACAATTTTTAACTTCTGTAAGAAAACTCATCATATATATCGAACTCTTGAGTTTGAGCCTTGAGTATATACCGAATTCCATGCAGAGACATATCCATCATCATACCCGATTACCTAGATCCCATGGAATCGACTCCGTTCTTTCCTCAGTCTCTCTTCAACTTTGAATTTGATGATGTTGAAAAGAAGAAGATCCTCTAATAAAATTGTGTGTTTTGAATTCCGTTAGTGATATAACTATCATTTCACGGAGGAGTTGTTTTGCAGGTGACTTTTAAGGTAAAAGAATTGACTTATTTTCTAAAGGTGAAGGTCAATTTTACAAAAACAATAAAGGTGATGGTTTTTTTTTGCAGAAAACCCTATTATTTAAGAACAAAAAAATAATTCAAATAAAAAATGAGATTTAGTTCATCAAAGTTTAACAAACCTAGATATATGAGTAGTTAACTAATAAAAAGTAAACATATTTTAAATAGGAATTGAAAAAACTAAATATTTGGATACATGTGACAAAATAAAAATTTGAATAAGATTGTTATGGCTTTGAGACCAACATGAAAATTTGATTTTCTTGTTTTTTATTTTCTTCCCTAAGTTTTCCTTGCTTGATTGGAAAAATTTCTATAGTTACATACCGGTATAAGTTAAGATTTTGTTAATTAATTTCAATGTTTCTAAATTCAACAGAAGAAATGGAAGACGATAATGATGGTTCTGGTGATATCGGCACGAGAAGAGGAAAAAAACAAGGGCAAAAGTCTACCAACCTAACATGTGAGAAAAACAAAGCAAGATGGTAAACTGGCCGAAGAATTTATAAGTTCTGGTTTCTGATTTTTTTTTTTTTATCGTCTACTAGGGATTTATGGTTATGATGATTAAAGATCCATCACTTTTTTTTTAAACCTAAATTCAGTGGATATAAGTTTGTTTATAATTTTCTTCACTTATATTAACTAATATCTTATTATATAAAGCTGGATCTTTCAACGTGACCATAATACGTATGATAATTCTCATTCATGAGATCGTGATATATGTCAATTTAATTTTAAAAAATAACAAAAAGGAAAAATGTATTTTTATGAAAACTAATAAAATTGAAAAAGTAAAGTAAGAGAAAAACTAAAAACTAAAAAACGTTAAATATATAAAATATATAAGATTCATAATATATGAAATTAGAAGAATACTAGTTTGTTATTGTGTGTTTCATAATTATGGAACACTCTCATTCATTTATGAGGATTGTTTATCAGGTTTATATGTAATATGAATTTATTTCATTTTTTTTTAATTAAGAATTACAAAATGTAGTTTTAGATAACTAAACGGGGTATTAATTTAGAATCTAATTATACGGGACTTAATTACGTATATTATTATCATTTTTAGTGTTTAAATAATTATTTTTTACCCGCATATCACACAAGTAAAAGAAAAAAAATTATAATCAATTCATAATATTAAAAGGTAAATTTACTAAACAAAAATAAATAAATAATGATAATTTAAATAAAAAAATATCCTAAAAGACAAAGCTGATAAAAAAGGAGAAAAATCAAAAAAAAATTATAATCAATTTTTAATCCTAAAAAATAAAGTTATTAAACAAAAATAAGAAAAATCAAATATTTAAATTTAATCAAAAAGGCAAAGTTAATAGAAAAACATAAATTTATTTTTTATATTAGATTAAGGAAATTAAACAATAGATTACTAATCTTAAAAGGAAAAAAATTCTAATTACTCACTTCTATATAAATAATTTGTTAGTCTCTCAAATTCACACTCAAAAAAAAAAAAAAGTCCAATAATATTTTCCAAATATATTTTTTGTATCTGTAACACCTAATAATTTCTTCAAGATACTAAATTTGTTTTATCGGAATTTCGTTTCTATTTTTTTTTTAAATTTCCAGCGGCAAAAAGAGTAAATATGATTCAAATAGAAATACTAGATTCAAATCGTCACAGTTTTTTTTAAAAAAAATAGATATGAGAATCCAAATAATAGAATGTAAACATAATTCAATTAAAAATATGAAAAACTAAATATTTGGAAACAAGTGACAAAACTTAGAAACCAAATAATTGAAAAAAAATATAAGAAAATCAAAATAAATAAATCAAATATATCATAGGTTTAAGAAATAGTCTTAAATGTGAATTCATAATTCGCTATTCAAACAATGAAACTTAAATCATATAATACAAGGAATTTAATTTGTGTGGGAAAATATTGTTTTTCTACTTTATAACAAAAAGAATAAAGAATATTTTAGAAGAGTGATGTAAGAATTTGCCTACCAACACTAATAATATAAACAAACTAGATTTGTTTTGGCATTCGTGCGCAATGTGATGATGATACTTGAACCCCACCACCCTCAACCTCAAACTCAACTCAAACTCAACTCAAACTCAAGCTTTTCACTTCTATTATTTTTCTTTTCACTTCTATTCTCGTTTTCATAATTTTCTTACTTTTTTGGATGACTCATATATCTCTCTATCTTCTAGACTTTTCAATCCATTCACTAGAATCGAACTTGGGATATCGAAAAGACAATGTATCATTTCTGTTAAGTTTTATGAGTTTTCAATTCAAAACAAATTGACAATGAGTGAATTGGCCCAAATCTCTTATATACTTGTGTTGGTCCTTTTAAACTTCTGATGTGGGATCCTAACACACCCCCTCAAGATGATGGCTCTTATCGGCCCATCTCGAATCGAATCCCACTTAAGAAACGGTAATAAACCCTTCTTGGGCCACCCTACTTGAGACAACAAACGAGGTTCTGATACCATGTTAAGTTGGTCCCTTTAAAATTTCCGATGTGGGATCCTAACATTTTCTTTCAACCAATTAAATGGAGCTAAGCAAAAGCAACTAAAAGGATGTTACTTGTTACTTGTTAGGTATAAGGTTTAATTTTTTTTTGGTCCGGTTAGGTATATGGTTTAAGATTAACTAATAAAGTAATCAAAGGGTATCTCTATTTTACAACTCATAAACATAGGTTTCGTCAAAGTAAAAAAGGTAGCTTAAGGTGGATTGGTCTTTAGTGTTTAACAGCCAAACTGGATTTGCTGTCATTAACGATTTGGATGTATCACATTTGCTTAATTAGTTTGTATATATATATATATCCAATCTTACGTTGTGATTTTGTCCAAGACTTTCTGTTTATTAAAAAAATGTAGTTGAGTGTGTTTGTGGTCCTTCAACTTTGTTTGTATGAATGATTAAAAAATAAAAAAACTTTGTTTGTATGCAAATTTGTAACAACATTCCAAACTTATTTAATAGATGCCCTGGTATAGACATAGACATATTGTAAAAAAAAAATCAGAATTGATGACTTTCCCTTAAAATTTTCACATGTTAGAAGCTTGCGTATATGAAATGATTCATCGTGTATTCATGAATCCCTAAGCGCCCTTCACTATATCCTCAACTATTTTATATATATCTTCAACTATTTGACCACACTTTGTACCAAAATGATTAGAAAATCCACTGACATACACAAAAACACAAAATTATATGATTAATCGGAAAAAAAAATATCAACTCATCTTTCAAATGTAGCTTGGTAAATGATCTACCATGAATTTTTGAATTTCTAAACTGTCTAGCTACTTTGTGTGTCTCCATTAAAATTTTGGTCTGCCTTGTATCGGATACGAATTTATCAATTATCATTTGTGTTTTCGTATTTCCGAGATATGAATAATGGAGTATTATTTTCAACTCTTCAAAATTAAAATTCCGTCCAAAAGT
Organism: Eutrema yunnanense; assembly: GCA_002933935.1. Taxonomy (NCBI): domain Eukaryota; kingdom Viridiplantae; phylum Streptophyta; class Magnoliopsida; order Brassicales; family Brassicaceae; genus Eutrema; species Eutrema yunnanense. The sequence goes on from PKML01035330.1 coordinate 254,581, forward strand.
TATTAGTATTTTTTAGTTTCTTCATGCCCGGACAAATTTATCATGACGTTTGCTTTGTATTCAAAAGACTGAGATCATCTAATAAAGACGTTAAATCGACATAACGCTAGGCCGGTGATGTAAAGTGAATTTTATCCTAAAGATTAGCCTGATTATGACTCTACCGTCATAATATATAATATTTATCATTGTATGTCTTGTAATTTTACTATGTTACCTAATGTTCTTTCTAGAAAAAAAGTTTGTTTCTTCTGATAACATTATTGTTTATGTTGTTCCTTTATATCGTCTCTTGCTTTCCAATAATTAAAAGAAAACCAAAAAAGATTCACTTGGTGATGTGAAAATAAAAAAATTTAGATAAGAAATGTATCAAAACCTTCTATAATATGGATATCAATTATTTTTTTTTCTTTCACAACTTACTTATAAATTAAACCGGAGTTACAACAGCATAAGTAAACACGAAACTCTATGCAAGAGAATCTGTTTCTACACGATTGGAAGGTAATACAAGATAATCATAAAATAGAATGGTATTCCGAAGGATATCAAGAAACTCCTTCAAAAAAGTTTTGGAAATGATCGATTTGAAGTCGATCTTCAGCTCTCAGACTTGCTTGAGTTTCGAGGCTGATACTAGTTCTTCTGGCATTATAGGTTGAGATTTTTTAAATACTAGTACTATTTATTACCATATCCTTACCACATCAACGAGTGGTTACACACGAAGTGGTATATACGTTTTACCATGGCAATACAACATTAACAATCAAAGCCAAAGAGTTTAAAACTCCAGGTTAGGAATTTAAAATTTAAAATTGGTCAAAAATACTTATTTATTGTAAGAGATAACGTTATCTATATCTGGATTTGTACTAAACACCTTTTTAAAGTGCGATCAACTCGATCGACTTGTACTTAATATTCTTGATTGATGATAAAAAGGGAAAGGAAATACAATAAACTAATAAACTGATGTAGCAAGAATAGTAATGTCTTTATAAAAAAAATGATAATAATGTCTATTTTGAATTTATTTTTCGACCTAATAGCATAGCTTTTAAAAAAAGAGCAATGTTGAAAAAAGAAGGTTCAGAAAACGAAATGTGAGGAACATGTTTACCTTCAACATAAACAAAAGTATATGTAAGATAATTAAAAATGCTAGATATAAGTAAATCCATAATGATTTAGTGTATGCTCCAAGACGTTATCCTAGATTTATTAGGGCTCATGGGAATCCGTACAGGTTTGTATGCGCTTCATCTCGAATTGTGCTACTGTTCATATTTTGGTGAGAGATTTGCTGATGATCTCTCTGACGTGGAATCTCTGAAGAACTGTAGTTCGAGGGATATGGTCAACTTCTTCTTGCGATTGAAGACTCTGAAACCCTAATCTATGGCCACCAATTGTTTTTTCTGCTTGGTTTTCACCATTTGCAACTTTTTTTTTTGTTTTTTTTGATTAATATGAAGTAATCCGGAGTTTGCTACACACGCGACTAATCTCCATAAACCAGAAGAAACCATGTTAAATCCACTGTGGTCAAGGTGACTCGAACCCAGGTTTTGCAACTTATTTTAAATGGGTTAACAAGAAAATGATAGATTCAGCATCTAATTTCCAATTTAAGAAGTTATTATTATTTTTATGTTTTTTATTCCAATTTAGGTATAATCCCAACGGAATCCTTCCATCGAGCGAATAACCGGTGCCTCAACGGCCTACGCGACCGCGTTTTAGAACAAGCGTCCTATCTCACCAAGTTTGGGGCCTATGCAGATTCACTAGCTCTATTCTTTTTATTTTATCATAAGTTAAATCATATATTGATACGTTTTCATCTTTTTATTTAAGAAGTTCAATTTTTAGATGTTTGGGCTATTATAGCATTGGTTTAACAAGTGTCTATTGATAAAAAAAGTTATTCGACTAAAGCCATCATTTTTTGTAATGTGTGGCATTAATATTCAATATATCAATATTTTTTTTTTGTAAATCATATATCAATATTCAATAATTTTATTTTAAGGGGTAAAAGAGGTTTAACATTAATATAAGTATTAAGAAGATAATATTAGGCAAGAAAATAGTAAAATGACAATGTTAAAACCAATCACCATTATAAAACCAATTCCAGTAGCTAACATGTATTCTTGGTTCTTTAACAGAAAAAAACATGTCCTTAATTACTGGTTACTTTGCAAGATTTATAATATATCTCGTAGTAATGGACGGTGGATAATAGAGATATATTGTGGATTAGATTAATATTTAGAGAAAAAGCAAAAAGGTACACAGATAAGTATTTTGGACAGAAAATCTCGAATGGATATCTAATCCCCACATGTGAAGATTTGGGAATCATTCTAATTAAAGCAAACTTACTGAGTTCGTAAACTATATAGCCGCAATATATAACTATACGTATAAAAACAAAAAGTGAGAAGATTTATGTGCAATAGCAAAAAAATTAAATGTTAAACTACTAGGATTTAATCCGCGCGAAGTATTTTTTTTTTTAAAAAGTTGTTTTGAAATTTAAAAAAATTGATTTTATCTGAATTTTACAATATGGTTAATTAATGATTATAGATAAAGCTGTCAATTTGTAATAATTTGTCTATTTAACCCGTTTTGCAGTGAACTAATATATTATTCTGGCTAACCCGCAAAAACTTATAATCTTGAAAACATAACTCTAATATGCACCGTTAAATGACTATAGTTTTTGTGGTTAGTATACGAACTCTTAAAAAAAATAGTTTTCTTGTGTCTAACTTTTTATAAAATTAGTAAAATATTTTTCGACTTTTGTTTTGATATATATTCAAATAAAATATAATAAATTATAGTAAAAAATATAGCAAGATTTTGAATAATTGTTTTTTGAATATATATGAATTTATTATTATTTTAAAATATATAGTATTAAAAATAATTAAGAAATTAAATAATAAATAACCTCTTTAATGCAATATATATACTTTTCATATTCTAATCAATAATTTTAAAAGACTATTATATATTTTCCTATTTTAATTATTTTTTGCTATTTGTAATGACATTTCATGTAATAACTTACAAAATATATAAAATAAAGTTTATTTTAAAAAATGTCTTCTTAAATAATATTATAGAGATATGCTTATATTTGATATACACTAGTGAAACTCTTAATCATCTATAAAAAAATTGATCAAGTGTCGCCAGCTTAACTGGTAAAGATAACCTGAGCGAAACTTTAAGGTCACATGATTGAGTAACGCTTGAAATGAGACCATTTAAAATACTCTGATCATGTGCCTGAAGGATGTACGAGTTTCGGTCCAGAACCTCATGGTAATTAAAAAAAAAAAAATCGACTACATTTTGATAGTGGGTCAAATATAATTTGATTCTCTTGCTAGAAAACTGTGCTACAAATATTATTATATATGTTTGGCTGGCAGATTTCGGAGAAAGTTAATACTTAATAGGTTATTAATATTATAACATAGCCAAGTTAACATTTTTTTTTAAAAAAAAATTAGTAATCTCCAACGCTAGTTGCCACAATAGATTAGTTAGTTTTTAGCAAAAAATACATACATACCAGTATCTAATGATTTTGTTGAATATTTGCTATATTTCAACGTCGAATTCTCCATTTGAGAGTCATAATGTTGGCTTATAAAAATTCTAGAAATTTGATTATGTGTTCGAGACTATCTGCATGTGTGATAATAGCTGTGGCTTCTTAAACTCAAAAATTCATAATTTCTGTATTTTTTTTAATGAATGTTTACAAAGGGGGCTACTTCTCTATATACAATCATTAATCTAAACTCTAACCTATATAAACAATAAATCTGATAGCTCCAATCATAATATTATTCAATACCTCCTCTCAAGTTGGAACATAGAGATCTCGAATGCCCAACTTGGATAGAGGCAACTGAAACGATCGATCACTGAGTGCTTAAGTGAAAACATCCGTCAGCTGATCGTGTGTAGAAACATGCTTAGTCTGAATAATTCCACGCTTAATATCATCGCGAATAAAATGACAATATGTCTCGACATGCTTCATATGCTCATAAAACACCGGATTCGCCACAATATGTAATGATGATTTACTATCACAATAGAGATCCATTGCACTTGGATGTGATATACCCATTGTTCCTAATACACTCTTGATTCACTTCAACTCTTTCAACGCAACAACCATTGCTCGGTACTCTGCTTCTGCTGAAGATAGAGACACGATATCATGCTTCTTCGCCTTCCACGACACATGGGAATTACCCAACTGCACAAACCACCCACTCAAGGAATGCTTAGTGAGAGGACAACTTGCCCAATCTGAATCACACCACGCTGTGAGATGAAAATCATTCGTAGAATCCAGGAAAATACCTTGGCATGGGCACCCTTTCAAGTAACAAGCCACACGTAAAGCAACCACCTAATTATCTTCTCTCGACTTTTGCATAAATTGTGATAAAATATGAACTGAATAAGCTAAATCAGGGCGAGTGGCTGCAAGATAAATCAATCTCCCAACAAGTCTTTGATACTCTTGCGGATCCGTAAGAGAATTTCCCGTCGACTAAGCAAGTTGATGGTTCTGTTCCATGGAAAACTCAACATGTCTTCCTTCAAGTAGACCCACATCAGCGATAATATCCAAAGTATACTTCCTCTGCGAGATAAAAATCCCCTCAGGATATTGAGCAACTTCTAGACCAAGGAAATACTTCAGTTTTTCAAGATCCTTCATATGAAAACAACCACACAAATAATCCTTAAACTCTTGAATGACTTGCGGTGAACTCCCTATTAGCACAAGATCATCCACATACACCAATATATGTAGTTCCACGTCGTCCTTAATCATGGAAAACATAGAATAATCTCCTCTACACTACACAAAACCATAGTCCAAAAGTGCATTTGCAAGCTTAGCAAACCAACACCTTGGAGCATATTTCAAACCATACAACGACTTGTGCAATCTACAAACCATTCCTTTTCATGTGAAGTAAAACCTAGAGGTAACCGCATGTAAACTTCCTCGTCCAAATCACCGTGTAAGAACGCATTTTGAACATCCACAATTTTTAAAAATAATTGAATCGTATTAATCTTTACCACTGGGGCAAACGTCTCAAAATAATCAATACTTTTTTCTTGCCGATTTCCACATGCCACAAGTTGTGCCTTATATCTCTCAACCGTGTCATCTGCCTTATACTTAATTGTATAGACCAACTTACATCCAATTGTATGCTTCCTTTTTGCAAGGGCACTACTGAAATTTTTTCATTCCTCTCAAGAGCTTCAATATCTAGCCCCATCACCTTTTGTATTTTTCATACTTCATTGCTTCTAAAAAATATTCATGGCACAATTTTTTAGTTATTTTTGCCAAAAATGCCCGATGTTGTGGTGAAAATCTGTCACAAGAAACAAAATTTTCAATGCTATATACATTTGTATGAACTATGTTAAGCATATATCCATGTAGGCGAACATATTTTTCTTTCTTTCGCATCCCTCGGCCTAACACCTCATGTGCTGTAGGTTCGATCACATTCTTTGTGACATGTTATGTGACTCCAACTATGTCACATTCTCTCACTTGCTCAATTTCGTGTTCTTTTTCTTCCTCTACGACAACATCTGGCACTTGCACACCTGCAGTCTGTGCCAGACGTTCTTCCTCTGTGACATCATCTCACTTGCACACATGCAGTCCGTGTCATGACTGCTTCATCTGTGACATCATCTGTCACTTGCGCACATCCATTTGAACCAGCATCACCTCCATCTGCATCTCCATCTGAACTTGCATCATCTCCATCTTGATATACTCTCATATTACATATTTTAGCATGCATTTCATGCATGGTTTTGTATAGTTCTCATGCATAATCATGGTCTTATCATGCAATTAGGTTCCAAATTAGATATTAGGAGTTGCTTTAGGTCCTATTGGGTCTTTAGGTATTTTGGAGTCATTACTAGGTGCTTTTAGAGGAGGTTCGAGACCCGAAGAGAGGAGACAGAGACCATACCGAGCATCGATCGATACCAGGTGTGACACCGAGCATCGATCGATACCAATGTGCCACTGCTCGGTGTCACAGCTCGGTATTACCGCAGGGAGAACCCGGGGGGAAATGGCCTTAACACGGAGCAAAGATACCGAGGAGTGACCTCGGTATCGACTGAAGCAGCATCGATCGATACCAGGATCAGCACCGAGTATCGATCGACACCGAGGGGCAATACCGATGCTCCTGCTCGGTGT
>PKML01035330.1:264700-283740 GCA_002933935.1 Eutrema yunnanense
TTGTTAATCATCTTATCACAAACGATGGTTTGCTCTTGATTTGGTGATTAACAAAGTGATTAGTGCCACGACGGTGGATTAGTCATAATTGGGAATTCCATGTTCTAGGATAGTGTTTAATGCTTCCAATTGATTCATTGTTTGATCGTTATCCATCTCATTGATAGCTTAGTTCATGATCCACATTTCTATCTTTGTTTTCTTTCTTGCATTTGTTTCTTTAGTTTAAAAACATAAAAACCCAAAAACATTTGCTCTAGCTTAAGAAGATTCATGTATTCTTAGTGTTTCAATCTTAGCCTCTTTGGTTCGATCCTCAAATACTACAATGATATGAATTGGATTTGAGGTATTGATTAAGACCTAAAAAGTCTATCTATCATATCTGCACCTGCATCGTCTTCATATGCACATGCATCGGTCTGTGTAACATATTGTGTATGTGTTACTGCACATGCACCTCCATATGCGATAGAAATCGGATAATTCCTCTAATCTCTTTCTTCATTCCCAAATTCGGCAACATCTTCAACAAATAGTCTCGATGTTTCCAGAATGGACATGTTCTCCCCGGTTCGATTTTGTTTGCTCCAAAAAAGGAAATCGTTCCTCCACAAATGTGACATCTCGAGATACAAAAAGCTCATTTGTGTCCAAATCAAACAAAGTCCATCCCTTCTTTACATACAGATATCCTAAGAAAATACACCTCCGACTTCTACAAGCAAATTTGTCTCCATGTCGTTTTCGATTATGTGCATACGCAAGACACCCAACACCTTAATTCCACTATAATCGGGAACCTTGCCAAATATGATTTCGTGAGGAATTTTTCCTTTGTCTAACTCACACAACGCCATATTAATCAAGTGTGCAACACCCAACACACATTCACTAAAATTCTATCGGTAATGTGCTAGAAACATTAAAATTCGAGCAACATTCAATATGTGACGGTGCTTCCTCTTGACTCTCCCATTCTGTTGTGGTGTGCCAACACACGATGTTTGATGAACTTTCCCCTTCTCAAGAAAAAAATTATTCATTCTCATGAATTTAATACCATTATCACTTTTCACAACACGAGCTACCTTGTCAAATTGACAAGACATAAGTGCCATAAAAATTGTGAGTGTTTTATGGATTTGTGTTTTGTCAGCAAGAAAAAATAGCCATACACAACACGAAAAGTCATCTACGATGGTTAAGAAGTAATAAGATCCACATAAAATTGGTGTTCGATATGACCCCCATAAATCATCTTAAAACATTCTTTGCTTTTATGTGTACTCAAATTTACTACGACATTGTTTTGCTTGAAAATAAATGTCACAATTAAAAATATCATCACTCTTATTATCAAATAATGGCAATCTTCGAATCACCTTCTCATAAGCATGTCCCATCTTCTTATGCCAAGTTTCCAACGATTATATCTTCACAACTTCACTTCGAATCATATGAATACCTTGAAGGAAATACAATATCCGATTGGAATATCCAAACCAAAATTCTGCAAAAGACAATATGTCTTAGTAAATAACACAATGCAATTCATCTTATCAACCACCTGTGACACAAAGATGCGATTATATTTAAGCTTCTCAACAAAGAGAACATGTTTCAAAATCAACTTCTCTGTCAATACCACACTTCTTTCACGATCATCAATCACATTATTCCCATTAGGCAGCCCAACCAAACAAGGTGCTACTTGATCTACATCAACCAAATCATTCAACGTGCCGGTCATATGATGTGATGCACCACTATCAACTATCCACTCTTCTATATACTCTTTATTGCTTACGTTATTAGCAGATTCTATTTTTGCTTCCAGCATTCGCACAAGCCTTTCCCACTGATCTTTCGTCAGCCTTGTCATGGCTCGTCTATCAACCTGCAATACTTCTCTGTGTGACACACTATTCGCATGTGTAACTGCAACTCATGGGTGTGACACACCTATTTTTGCTTCAAGCATTTGCAAAATCCTTTCCCACTGATTCGTCAACCTCCTCTTGGCTCGTCTATCAACAACATGCAATACTTCTTTGTGTGACACACTATTCGCCTGTGCAACCGCATAATTCCCATAGCTTCTACTAGCGTAACCATAATTTATATGAAATCTATGATTATCTTCCTCAACTCCTCTATTTTCTCTATACTTTTCTAGCCACCAATCGGGATATCCATATATCTTAAAGCATGATCGAACATCATGTCCATACTTCAAACAATAACAACACACCATACTTTGATTCGTAAATCCAATTGTGTTCTTACTGTTTTCTTCTTCTCGATTTAAATACCTAATTTGTTTTCTTCTACAATCCATAGAATTGACACGATCCACTCGTTCAATTATATTCTTTGGACCGTCCTTCACGGACAGAGCGTAAGACGACACAACGTTGTTTGCTAACGTGTCCGCTTTTTTGCGCTTGATCACCATCACAAACCTGTTACCATCATATTCAATATCATCATAGCTCTAATACCATGAAATATCTAGAATTTATGTATTATTTTTGAATGAATGTTTACAAAGAAAAGCTATTTATATATATACAATAATGAATCTAAACCCTAAGCTTTACAAACAATACCTTTGATAATACCATCAAGAAAACCTCAACCAACCTTTTAGCCACAAAAAAAAAACATGAACCATAATAAACCAAAGAAAAAAACCTTAACCAGAATAATTTATTATTATAAAAAATTTACGGTGGAATTTTTTTTTTAACAAAATATAATATTATATTGATAATCGTCTAAACCGGGAATCAGAGCTGGTTTACAATTTGATAACCAAAATAAAAGTAACCGAACCAAACCGAAAAACAAAATGAAGGTAATCGGAGTTAACAACCGCCAAAAAAGAGATAAAATTTGAGAATAAAGTTGAGCGTTTCCCTTTGCCGGTCGACGTTCCCACCGGCGGATGCAAGAGAAGAGCTTTGCGGTACACTGCCAGTCCATCATCCGCAGACCGAGAGCCGACCTCAGCCGCTAGATCCGAACCGGCGAGTGGCATGATCCCCACTCCATCTCTTCCGGTCAGTTTGACTCCCGGTAAAGAAAAACCAGATCCGAAACGGAGTCACCACGAAAAAATGAGCACGAATCCACCGTCACCAACACCCGAAACCCTCATCCGTCCACCGAGATCCGATTATACAGAACATACCTTCAATCCGGCCAAGAAAACCCTGACAACCGACTAGCAACAAAAGGAAGAGATCTTACCCATATGTCACCGGAAGAACTATTTGGCCGCTTAGATCGGAGTCGACCACCGCGAATCTTCCTCACCTTGCAGTGCCACCCACCTATCCGACGCGACGACTTCCGCCACCGCGCCGCAACATCTACTCCAGCCTCCGAAGTTCCTGTCACATCTCGTTCGCCGTGCCCTCAAGCAGCTCCAAAGCATTTGGAAAGAAATAATGGGACTCGCTGTTGTATCTGCCACTGCACCGCCTCACCGCACCGGTTGAACCACGCCACAACACCACCGGAGAAGGACCATCGATTCTTCCATCTTCTTTTCGCAACATGCGCCGTCAATGAAGAGCAAAAGCAAAGGAGAAAAAGGGGGATTCCTTGCGGTATCGGCAAAAAGCTACGGTGACTGAAGAGGTCCAAACGAGATTTACTAAGTTGCTTTTTAGAAAAAAATGTTTTTAGCGCGTGAAATCTACTTTCTTTTCACTCTTTTATTTTTTTTTTCCTTTTGAAAGGTTAAGTGAAAAAGAAATTATTTTGAAAACTTTCTTGCTTCACTGAATTTGCTCACTATCTTTAAATTGTGAGATATGGTTTTTGTAAATTATTTTATTTGTCTGTAGAAAAATGCTTATAACTAAAGCTATGAGAGCCACAATGATTTACGGATGTTCTAGAAGCTTATTGGCAAGTACACAGCCTACACTTTCAACTTAAGATAGGAACAACATTATTTATAGTAAAAAAAAAACATTTTATTAGAATCGTGCAAACTTTATCTTTGAAAAAGAAATAAAAAGTCACCAAAAAGGAGGCAAATGAAAATATTATATAGTTAACTCAAAAGAATACGATGATTTGATCAAAGTACTTGCCAAGTTGCATTTCACGCTGAAACGTTAGATTCAAAATTTTATTTATTTTATTTACTTGTATGACTCTAAATAGTTGTAACTTTTTTTTGTTTTTAACGCGGAATAATTTCAGATTTATGGAAGGGCACACACTAATCCTTATGAAAAGTGATGCCATCGAATAGTCTACTCTCAAGTTTTTTTAATAGGCTTAGACATAACACCATTTTGATTTACCGAATGAAATAGTTATAAGTTGTTATATTTTTTTGTTGTTGTTAAATTGTCGTATTCTAATCCAACTCCATTTTCCTCTCCTTTGCAACTAATATATTTGTTTGTTTATATTAACCCCATGTGCAAGGTTACATTCATGTCTTGCACCCCTTATGATAATTTGTTTTCATTTATTAAATCAACTTTTTGTGTTTCTCTATTAATCGCTTGTTTAGATTCTCAAATCTTTATCCTTCCTCTTATATATAAGTTCGTACAATTGCTTTTGATTTTTTTTAATATTCTAATTTTGTAAAAATTAGTTTTTTTCAAAAATCAACTATAATTATGAGATTACTATTTTGCGTTATGTTTTATTTATAAATAAACTAATAGTAATGCTTAAAATATTTAAATTTAATTTCAAAAAAAATATTTAAAAGAGATGGATTTAATATTTATACAATTATATTAATATTGACCCCGATAAAAACTAATTCTAGCTCCGCCACTCCTTACTACTACGATACATTTCGGATATCGAAATGGCCAAATGGGTAATAATGGATAAGAGCCATACATATAAAAGATTTACGAAATTTTAAAACTATCACTCGAAAGTTACCCAAAATATTAGGTGAAAGACAAGAAAGCAATTAAACAAGTAGCAATTCACTACTTTTGTTGCAATTAAACAAGTAGCAATTCTCATCAACTAGACCAACAGATTTTTCTACAGTAAGGTTGTTACTTCTTAAATTTTGTAACATTTGTCGATTGATAATACATATCACTATAATTTTTTATCCTCAGTCGAACAAATACTAAAAGCACTTATTCATCAAGACATTAATTCATCCTAAATTACATAAGTTTAATCATGTTTAACAGTGACATTCCAAAACGACTCTTAAGAAACTAAAATATAAGTATAGCTAACAACGTTCTTGTTCTTCCGATCATAGTAATTTTCTTATAAACGCCATACTGCCACTTCTCATATTAACATGCGTGGACAAAATAGCCGGAACCAAAAAATCGAACCGGAACCGAATTGAATCATAAATATCCGAATGGTTTTTCTTATAAAATATTTTAGATATCCGAACCAAACCGAATCCCGAATTGATATCCGAAATATACGAAATACAATTATATATCCAAAAATATTATATATATTTAGACTTGAAATAACTAAAACCCCAAAATTACAATTATAAACCGAATATATTAGTTATGTTTAGACCGAAATATCCAAAATATCCGAAATATCCAAAAATCTTTAGTTATATTTGTCAAAATTAAACAATTTTGCAAAATTTAACCAAATTTCAATTAAATTGAACCGTTTTTTTTTTTAGTTTTTTGGTATTTGAGATAAATTTAGGGTACCCAAACAGAATTGAACCGAATCCGGACGGAATCGAACCGAACCCGATCCAAAAAAGGAAAAATCCGAATGTATCATAGATCTCTAATACCGAAACCCGAAAGAACTGTCCCAAACCCAAAAATGTACCTGAATACCCATGCATTGTCATCACCAAACCACATTCAAATCGTTTTCGATGACCCATGCATATGTGGTTGGGTGATAGTTGTCTTGGCGCATGGCGTAAACTCATTTCAATAAAACTAAAATAATCCTCCTTTAACAAGTATTTTACTCAGTTTCTTATACATTTACTTCTACGGAGAACGACCCTTCAAAATCTAGGAACGATTTGCATTTTTAATATGGTTTGAAATATGCTCCAAAGTGTTGGTTTTATTTATTTATAGCAGTTTGGAGGTGTGTCAATTTGGTTCAAGTCAATGCCAATTCATCGAATTTGGAGGAGAATATTCCAATTTTATTTGATTTCTCTAAAACACATAACTACTCTAATAAGGTACAATTACTCCCTTTTGAACAGTTTGGTTTATATAGAAATCTAGGAATGAATTCATTTTTAATAAAAGAAATATTTACCCTAGTGAAGATGCTAGAGAAGATAATCTGGAAATAGGGAACATTCTTTATGATATTCGTTTTTGGATAGAACGATTGCCTTACTGCTCTCTGGACTATGTCAATCGTGAGAAGAATCAAGCTGCAGAATTATTGTCTAAAAAAATTCATGATTGTAATTCGTTATTCTCGACTTTTGTTGTTTCACCAGTTTGGCTGGTTAACTATTTGTATGCACCATTTACAGTGTAATATCAATAAAATAGATATTAACAAAAAAAAATGTCATGTACTACAATTTAATGTGTTCTAATATTTTTCAAAAGTTAATATCTATTTTATTGAATAACTACAATTTAATGTGTTTCTAATCTAATATAAGATATGCTTCTGTTATGATTAGTTTGAATAATTAAAAAATGAGATTAGTCAGCAATACAAGTAAAAAACAGAAAAGCTTCATTTATTACCGTAAAAGCATATCTTAGCAAAATCACATGATTAGTTGCTAAACATGTATTTGCAGTACAAAAGTTATAAACAAGTATGGAAGCCCGTACGAAACACGGAGTTTAAATGATCTCCAACTACAAATATTTATTAGCTGATTCAATTAAATAATTAATTATGTGGGATTAAAAAGTGATTAGTGTCTAATCATTCAATTAAAAATTGTTTTATGTATAATCAGTGAATGATAATATGATATTGCTGACGTCTTATAGGCACGCCTTTGTGTCTGTAGTCTCTGAGCCGTTGAGGTACTTTCATATCTGCAACTCTGATATTTCATTTAAAATTGTAGACATTTGCATTGCAAAAAAAATCTGATTAATTTTGTTTAAAAACAAAAATCTGATTAAAAACATATCTGCTGAATCTTAGGCCTTGAATGGAAGAGAGGAACAAAGATGGATCAAATATGGAGTGAACGGACCGCACTAAATCCTTCATTCAGCAAATTTATATATTGACATGTGTTTCTTTATTAACATGAATATTTAATTAGAAACAGTAAATTGATCCACAAGCGGATCATTTTAACAAAAAGATTTTGTGTTCCACCTTAAATAGTAATAACGTATGGGTATTGGTGTGTTCTATGTGCGGCCGGGTATTATATTTTTAGCTTAACTTTTTTTTTCAATTAAATCTAATATTTAGGCTATGAATGGTAAGGCGGAACATTAGTGGTCGATACGTGTGGACGAAATGACCGTCTTTTTTTTCTATTCACCAAACAAATTAATTTTCTAATACAATTGCAGTCAAACTGTCAAAGTACCGCACTTTCAAAAAGAGAAAAATCTTTTTTTTCTTTGGTCATTCTCTTATGAAGTATCACAAGTCAGATCGAACATTCAAAACATAGCCAATCATAATACATGAACATTATTTTGTTAAAAATATAAAAAAACTCAGTTCCTATTAACAATATGTAGTATTAGTTATATATATCTAGAATTGTTAAATTTTATGTTATCATTTTTCACATAAAATAATAACTAATATTACTATAATAATAACAATATTAAATAAATATGTTTACTAAAACTTGGTTATAAATGATAGTTGTATATATTTTGAATAATAACTAATATTACTATAATAATAACAATATTAACTATATATTTTATAATAGTATGTTATAAATACACATATGCATACTATTATACTCTAAATAATAGTACAAATCAAAATTGCAAATATGTTATGGACAAATCAAAATACATGATCTTGATTTTTTTTTGTTTTTTACCGATGTATTGTATTTGAAGTCATTTTATGTATAATATAGTATACATATTTATAACCATAACAATATTTATTACATTTATATTTAATTCAAATATACGTTATGTACCGCTTTTTCCATTCAACCATATATTTTGAACCGCTTGATATGCACTTGTTCCCATTGATCCGCCTGATCCGCACATGATCCGCCTGATCCGCTTGAACCGTTTGATCTGCACCGCTTGATCCGCTTTCTCCATTCGGAGTCTTAGTACAGTCACCTACTCTCATCTATTTTTTGTAATCTTTGTATAAGTTATCATTTTGGCTTTGAAGCAGCTGCATGAGCATTTTGTAGATGTGGTTTGGTTATCTTATTTTTCTGAATTTCCTTATTGGGACAAAAGAAAAAAAAATAGATTAAAAATTCATAGAAATATTCATAGTAACTAATTTGGGATACGTCACATGTGTATTATATATTGTATAATACAGTTTTTGTAAGTTTTAATTATTTTTCCGATTGTAGATGAATATTCTTATCTATTTTTGTTTGTTCAGATACTATTTATCAGTTAAACAACTAAAATTAAGTTTGGATATTTTATTTTTTATCGGATACTATTTGTTCAGNTGGAGAGTGGAGAGTGGAGAGTGGAGAGTGGAGAGTGGAGAGTGGAGAGTGGTGAGTGGAGAATTCATTAATTTCAGTGTTAAAAAAATGCCATTTAGTAAATTCAGTTCACCTGTCACCATATCACACACCTCCTTGTATTAATGGAATCGTGACAAGCTTATGAAAATAGAAAGTTTGAAAGTTACAATACACATGGATAGAAAATAAAGCCGTGCTTACGCGAAAAAAAAAAAAAGTGAAACCAAATTGTTTTCACCAAAAAACTGAGTTTTCATATTTATCTTTCATAGAAGAAATATAAAATTTGTACAGAAGTAGTTACAACAAACTTCATTTACTTCTGCATTCACTTCATCTCCACCCTCTCTTCTTTTAAGTTTTAATTTAATCTATAGTCAAGAGTGAATGAGTTTTCCAATCCACGATGGTTAAACGATAGTTATATTTTTCCCTTTGTGTAGCAAGTAGCAACTGGCATTACAGTATATTTTTGAACAAATGGTGGAGTTTTTTTTGGTATAGCAAAAAAAAATATATAATATTTTCGAAACTGAAAAAAAATTTAGCCATTTTAATCGTTGGAATTTAAACATATAATCAAGTCTTTAACAAAAAAAAAACTTATAATCAAGTCTACCTCTCTACAAATGTTATCTACATTCTCTTTTATCGGTGTTCCATTTGATTCCATTATAACTCCAACAAGTGGTGGAGTTAGATAAAACACATAAAACGTTAGGGATTTTTAGACTTCGAACCCATCTCTAAACCAAACCTTTTGATTTATTCTATAAGTTTCTAAAAGAAAAAAGAAAAAGAAAACTAGATTCCCAAGGCAATTTTGGGTGCACACACACAATCGCAACTACCTAGTATTATATCTCTGTGCTGTGATTTAATTTTTCTGCATTTTCTTTCATCTATTTTTTTAATACTCCCTCTATTTCAAAATATTAAATGTTTTGACTAAAACACAAAGTTTAAGAAATTAATTGTTTTTTAAAAAACAACTATTTAATATTTAATTTAAAACAACTAAACCAATCATAAAAAAAGACTGCATAATACAAATGATCATAAAACACTAAACACATTTAAATTTTGCATTGAAAAGTGAGAATATCCTATATTTTGAAACAAAATAAAAACTCTAAAACATCTTATATTATGAAACATATGGAGTATATTACGGTCACTTACCAATTCTCCACTATAAAACTCTCTCCACTCTCTCAGCTCTTTCCCACTCTCTAAGCTCTTTCCACTCTCTCTTCCAAACTTAAAATGTATCCGATTCTTCGTTTATATTATCTTTTTTTTTGTTAAAAAAATCGTTTATATTATCTTAGATTTTTGTTTTTGTGATTTTGAGATGTTAATTTGTTTATCATTTTCTATTAAATATCATCATATCAAACTTTTATATGCTTGATATATATTTATTTAAATTAAAATATGTTATTATTAAATATAATGTCTACTTAAAACTAATATTCCAACCTCGTTAAGAAAATATCTGTAATTGGCCATGCTATGATTTACTTGAAATAATTATTTTCATTTTTTTCTTGTTTATAATACGGTTTTGGGTGTTTTTAACATATATATGTTGTACTTTTTTGTTTGAAAAAAAAACATATATATGTTGTACATGTATATATTTTCATGATTTTTATATTGGACTATTATTGTATCTGTTGTCAACCGGTTAAGAATATCCACTAAACCTACTCGATTCTATTATACCAATCGTTAAAATATATTTTTTTGTTTGTTAATGAAATCACTTATATAAAACATAAAAAACCTTTTTTAGATATACATAAAATTATAAAAATCAATAATAAATAAACCGCGTTTTATTTTAGGTTTGACCTCATCTCATTTATATTTTGTTTTTTTGTGTTTTTAATATTATGTAGGGCTTCGTGGGGAGATGCACATGAAGACATCCTGAATCAATTTGGGGTTGTCAACCCCATTTTTAGCAGAGGTGCGGCAGTGAGAGGTGTGATTAATCAGTGGAGACGTTCATATCCTTCTTACGGTGAAGGTTCTTTCAATGAGGAACGGCCATGGCTCATGTATCGTGGGATGGGGTTGGGAGCGATATGTCTCTATGATGCTGTGAGAGAGAGGATTCACCATCGGACAATCGGAGATCTTGAAGGAGCTACTATTTTAGGATCTAGTTTCAGATGGGTCGTGATGGTTGACGGGGTAGACCTAGATATACGTGGCTTCCGCCATGCCCCACGCCCACAACACCATCCGTTCATGTGCAACCCGTTCACTAGCCAGAGACAGCAACTACCCGCCCTCACCGTGGACAAAATTCCATGTGTGATCCATTTCGGTGTCATCACCGGTGACCCACGTGACGAAAACCTATACGCTTGTCTGATTGCCGACAATTTTTTTCCAGCAAAACAGGAGGGTGCGGAGGCGTGGTACGCCTACATTTCAAATGTACTACAATGCTAAGAGGGACGGGGAGTGGGAACCCAACTGGTTGGCTAGCTATTTTCCTTATGAAGTTCTTTATTATCCGGATGTGGTGTCCATCACTCCTTCTCCGGACACTGTTTGGGTGCGAACGTCAGAACGATGTTATGGTTTTAACTTTGAAACCCAATGTTGGACTACTTTTGGGATTGAACATGATGAAATGTCTTGGAATCCTTTCCAAAACTTGTCCTTCATAGAAATTAAAGAAAAACTTCATATCCCAATACAAACTTCTTTAACTTCTCTGAAGTTTTTCTTAGGCTCCAAATGGAGAAACCGGATCAAGCGGTGCGGATCAAACGGTTCAAGCGTATCAGGCGGATCAAGTGCGGATCAAGCGGTTCAAAATATATGGTTGAATGGGAAAAGCGGTATATAACGTATATTTGAATTAAATATAAATGTAATAAATACTGTTATGGTTATAAATATGTATAATATATTATACATAAAATGACTTCAAATACAATACATCGGTAAAAAAAAAAAAAAAGATCATGTATTTTAATTTGTCCATAACATATTTGTAATTTTGATTTGTACTATTATTTAGAGTATAATAGTATGCATATGTGTATTTATAACATACTATTATAAAAATATATATATATTTTTTATTACTATTATAGCAATATTAGTTATTATTCAAAATATATATTCAAAATATATACAACTATCATTTATAACCAAGTTTTAGTAAACATATTTATTTAATATTGTTATTATTATAGTAATATTAGTTATTATTTTATATGGAAAACGATAACATAAAATTTAACAATTCTAGATATATATAACTAATACTACATATTGTTAATAGAAACTGAGTTTTTTATATTTTTTTATCTAAAACAAAATAATGTTCATGTATTATGATTGGCTATGTTTTGAGTGTTCAATTTGTCGTGCGATACTTCATAAGATAATGACCAAAGAAAAAAAAGATTCTTCTCTTTTTGAAAGTGCGGTACTTTAACAGTTTGAATGCAATTGTATTAGAAAATTAATTTGCTTAGTGAATAGAAAAAAGACGGTACTTCCGTCCACACGTATCGACCACTAATGTTCCGCCTTACCATTCATAGCCTAAATATTAGATTGAATTAAAAAAAAAATTAAGCTAAAATATAATATCCGACCGCACATAGAACACACCAATACCCATACGTTATTACTATTTAAGGTGGAACACAAAATCCTTTTGTCTTGTTAAAATGATCCGCTTGTGGATCAATTTACTGTTTCTAATTAAATATTTATGTTAATAAAGAAACGCATGTCAATATATAAATTTGCTGAATGGAGGATTTAGTGCGGTCCGTTCACTCCACGTTTGATCTATATTTGCTCCTCTCTTCCATTTAAGGCCTTAGAATACAGAGAATCTACACATTTTTAGTACGGGGTTCAAATATATAACAATACAAAAATGTTGCTGATCATGGATTTGCACTATTGAAAGTCCTCATATACGCATCTACAAATCATTATTGATATTAATATCATGTTTGAATTGAAAAAATAAATAATATTTAGTACTTTCACCGTATTATAATTTGGATTCAAATCAGATTGTATATATATGTGCAAGTTGTAAAAGATAAAAAAAATGGAAGAAGGAAAAAGTAAACACATTGTAACTGATCAGAAAGGTATGTGTTTTCTGAATGTCGATCAGTCATGGGGTCTCACTCTAAGTTCTAACGTAAGTATTAGCGGATATTATCGTATAAGTTGTGATATACACAAATATTTGTATATTGTAAACTTTTCATAGTCCGATGCAAGGTTAGTTAATGTCGGTTAATATCTTGTATAAATACTCTTGTGTATCAATGAAGAAAGTCAGATTGTTCTCTTATTTCACATGGTATCAGAGCAGAGATCATATTGAATTGATTTATGTTCTTCATCTTTTCTGTTGAGGTGACAAATTCTTCTTCTTCTTTCAATAACTAGCAAATTCTTCTTTCTTCTTTTTATTCGGTTCGTTGAATGTTTACGATGAATGAAACTGGTGATTTATCTAAACAAGTTGAAGCTGTTGCAAAACAGAAGGATACGATGGTGGTTTCACCATACTCCATCTTTTCTTCGGATAACCCAAATGCAATGATTACCTCTGTTCAATTGAAGGGAGATAATTATAATGAGTGGGCTATGGAGATGTCGAATGCTTTTCAAGCAAAGAAGAAAAGTGGTTTTATCGACAGGATTTTACCGAAACTAGGTGAAGATAATCCCGATCTGGAATCATGGTTGAGTGTTAACTCAATGATTGTGAGATGGATTCGAACTTCTATCGAGCCACGAGTGCGTTCCACAGTGACTTTCATCTCGGATGCTCACAAGTTGTGGAAAAACATGAAGAAATATTTTGAGGTCGGAAACAAGGTGTGTGTGCATCAATTGATGGAGCAATTGGCGTCTTGTCGTCAAAACAGACAGGCTGCGATCGACTGTTATGGTCGCTTGGCTACTATGTGGGAGGATTTATAAGCATACAAACCACCGCCGGTGTGTACATGCTCAGTCGCGGCGATTTACGAGAAGGAGCGTGAAGATGAATGTGTACATCAGTTCATCATGGGACTAGATGAGTCGAGATTCGGCAATGTTGTTACCGCAATAATTGAGGTTGTATTGGGATTAGATAAAGATTAATGGGCCATGGGCCTTAATCTCTAGGGAGTGTGTGAAGATTGTCCCACATCGGAAGTGGGAAGGGACATTGACTAATATATAAGGGACTTGGGCCAATCCACTCATTGCCAATTGGTTTTGAGTTAGAAGTCCATGTAACTTAACATGGTATCTATTGGGATTAGATAGAGATTAATGGGCCATGGGCCTTAATCTCTAGGGCCATGGGCCTTAATCTCTAGGGAGAGTGTGAAGATTGTCCCACATCGGAAGTAGGAAGGGACATTGACTAATATATAAGGGACTTGGTCCAATCCACTCATTGCCAATTGGTTTTGAGTTGGAAGCCCAGGAAACTTAACATGGTATCAGAGCCAGGTTTTGAGTTGGAAACCCAGGAAACTTAACATGGTATCAGAGCCCGAACACACACTGCCCGTAATCCGGCCCAGAAGAAGGCCCAACCGCCCCGACCCGAGGATTGATGGTCTGTCGAGATTAATGGCTAGAAGAGCCATTATCTCGAGGGGAGGTATTGGGATTAGATAGAGATTAATGGGCCATGGGCCTTAATCTCTAGAGAGTGTGTGAAGATTGTCCCACATCGGAAGTGGGAAGGGACATTGACTAATATATAAGGGACTTGGGCCAATCCACTCATTGCCAATTGGTTTTGAGTTGGAAGCCCATGAAACTTAACATGGTATCAGAGCCAGGTTTTGAGTTGGAAACCCAGGAAACTTAACATGGTATCAGAGCCCGAACACACACTGCCCGTAATCCGGCCCAGAAGAAGGCCCAACCGCCCCGACCCGAGGATTGATGGTCTGTCGAGATTAATGGCTAGAAGAGCCATTATCTCGAGGGGAGGTATTGAGATTAGATAGAGATTAATGGGCCATGGGCCTTAATCTCTAGGGAGTGTGTGAAGATTGTCTCACATCGAAAGTGGGAAGGGACATTGACTAATATATAAGGGACTTGGGTCAATCCACTCATTGCCAATTGGTTTTGAGTTGGAAGCCCAGGAAACTTAACAGGTTGATGACTTGTCTGATCTGGGCAAAGCATATGCCAAAGTAATCAAAGAAGAGGTTCGGTTGAATTCTGCCAAAACTCAAGAACAACAACAGGAGGCGATTGGTTTTGTGACGCGACGTGAGACACGTTCAATTGATCAGACATCTGCAACAAATGTAATGCGATCTGATCCGTCTGGAGGTGGTAACGGAAGCAAAGCAAGTCGACTCTGTTCTCATTGTGGCAAATCCGGACATGAAAAAAGCACTTGTTGGCAATTAATTGGGTATCCGGAGGGGATGGCTGAGAAAATGGGTCGTGGTGGTGGACGTAGTTCAGGAAGAGGAGGAGGACGTGGTGGTGGCATGCACTTTGGACGTGGACGTGGCGTAGCCAACGTTGCTCACGCGACTAGTTCGTATGTGAACAATGCACTCGATCTAACTCCTGATCAATAGAAGGCGATAACTCAGATCATTCAAGAAGAAATATCAAGTGGTGGATCTGACAAACTCGCTGGTAAGATACTTGGAGATGTTATTTTCGATACAGGAGAGTCTCACCACATGATGGGCAATTTATCGTTGCTTGTTCATGTGACAACTACGGCACCGTGTTTTGTTGGCTTTGCTGACGGGAGTACGAAGACGTCACAAAGCATGGTGTACTAAACTTGACAGATCGGATTTCACTTAAAGACGTGCTCTTTGTGCCCGATTTGAACTGTTATTTGATTTCAGTTTCTTAACTCTTGAAACATACAAATTGTTTTGCCTTGTTTACTGATGCAATTTACGTTTTGCAGGACCGTTTTTCGAGGATTCTGATTGGAGCCGGTGAAGAAAGTGATGGGGTGTATTACTTTAAGGATGTTGCGGCTGCTTGAGTCAACATGACTGATGGAAATCTCGATCAAGAACTGTGGCATCGTAGGCTATGACATCCTGATTTTGATGTTTTTTTAATTTTTCTGAGCTTTCTGGTGTTTTGAATAATGTTGCCCTTGGTCCTTGTGACATTTGTTTTAAGGCGAAGCAAACAAGAGATTTTTTCTGATAGTATTAATAAGACGAACGCATATTTTGAGTTAATTCATGTTGATGTTTGGGGACCTTACCGTGTGCCTGCCTCGTGTGGAACTGTTTATTTTTTTACAATTGTTGATGGCTTTTCCCGAGTAGTATGGACATACTTGTTGCGTGAGCAATCAGAAGTACAAAAAGTTTTGAAACAATTTTGTGCGTATTCGGACAAACAGTTTGGAAAGACTGTGAAGACAATGCGCAGCGATAATGGAACATAATTCATGTGCTTGAGTTCTTATTTTTGAGACACATGTATTATGCATCAAACTTCTTGTGTGGAGACACCACAACAGAATGGAAGAGTAGAAAGAAAACATCGGCACATTTTAGACGTCGCTAGAGCCTTGTTATTTCAAGCGAGTATGCCGGTAAAATTTTGGGGAGAAGCGATTTCGACGGCTGCTCACGTTATTAATATGACTCCCTCTCAGATTTTGAAGGGTCGTTCTCCGTATGAAGTGTTGTTTGAGAAGAAGCCCTCGTATGATCAACTCAGAGTTTTTGGTTCATCTTTTTACGTGCATAAGGTGGATCGTGATAAAGATAAATTTGGTACTCGAAGTAGAAATTGTGTCTTTGTTGATTATCCTTTCGGTAAAAAGGGATGGAGAGTATATGACGTAGAGACCAATGATTTTTTTTGTCTCTCGAGATGTTGTATTTCGTGAAAGTGATTTTCTATTTTAGCACCCTCACGATCGTGGTGCGGAGAGTGAACGCATTTGCACAGGCGGACCAGATGATGATTGGATCATATTTTCCAAGGGGAGCTTATCTTCTGCTGAAGTTGTACCATCTGCTCAGACCACTAACGCAGATGCTGAGCCAGTTGTTGTACTACCTGCTCAGATCACTGACGCATATGCTGAGCCAGTTGTTGTCGCACCAGTTGACTATGTTTCTTCGATTGCAGATTCACCGAATACAGAGCATGAAACAAAGTCTTTTTTGATAGGTGATGATATTACACCTTCGGTTGTTGAAGAATTGGGCAGAGGACATCGTGAAAAGATTATGTCGGTTCGTCTACGCGGTTTTGTTAATTATAATGCAAGCAGTAGAAAAGAAAAAGACCCCCCATCACGCTCTCATAGTCTCTTCATCCGAGTCTCCGAAAATGGTCCAAGGTAACACTCCCTATTCTCTTGCAAATTTCATCTCTGATTTACGCTTCTCACCTGCGCATCAAGCTTTCTTAGCTACAGTAACTAGTGGTGTGGAACCACATAATTTTAAAGAGGCGGTAGCTCTTGAAGTTTGGAGAAATTCGATTCAAGGAGAGATGAGAGCTCTTGAGGTTAATAAGACTTTCAGCATTTGCGATTTGCCTCCGGGAAAAGAAGCTATCAGAATTATGTGGGTATACAAAATCAAATATAATGCTGATGGCACGATCAAGAGATATAAGTCTCGTCTTGTTTCTTTGGGGAATAAACAAGTTGAAGGAGAAGATTTTGATGAAACGTTTGCTCATGTCGCTAAGATGACTACCATTCGTGGTTTGTTACGTGTTATTGCTGGGAAGGGTTGGATCGTTCATCAAATGGACGTGCACAATGCTTTTCTTCACAGTGATCTTAAAGAAGAGGTGTATATGAAGCTTCCGCAAGGTTTTCGTCATTCTGATCCCAATAAGGTTTGCAGATTATACAAGTCTCTCTATGGGTTTAATCAAGCTCTTCGTTGTTGGTTTGCGAAGTTAACGGAAGCACTTAAGAAGTTTGGTTTCAAACAGGCCTATGGTGATTATTATATGTTCATGTTCAGTAGTGGTGGTATTGAGTTATGGGTTCTTATATATGTTGATGATCTTCTTGTGTGTGGTAATGACGCTGATTCATTGACACGGTTCAAAACGTATTTGGGGAACTGCATTCGCATGAAAGATTTAGGCAAACTTAAATATTTTTTTGGTATTGAAGTTGGTCGCGGTGACGAAGGCATCATGATGATCACAGCGTAAGTACACCCTCGACATATCCGAAACTGCTAGTTTACTCGGATCAAAGCCGGCTGCGACACCAATGGAATAACATCATCGTTTGGGTTTGGATGCGAGTGAGTTTCTTTGTGATGCTGTGAAGTATAGAAGGTTAGTTGGACGTTTGGTATATATAACGATCACACATCCCGATCTTTCTTATGCAGTTCATATTCTTTCGCAATTTATGCAATCACCACGGGAAGGACATTGGGCGGCAGCTCTTCGCATTGTTCGTTATCTTAAAGGAACGACTGGCCAAAGGATTTTGTTAAGTTATGATCCCGATTTGAGTCTTTCTGTGTACTGTGATTCTGACTGGGCAGGTTGCCCGACGACTAGACGATCCTAGAGTGCATTTGTGGTTTTACTCGGTGGTTCACCTATTTTGTGGAAAACCAAAAAGCAAGATGTTGTTTCGCATTCATCTTATGAAGCGGAATATCGAGCGATGGTTTTTGCCACAAGAGAGATCAAGTAGCTTCGACAGTTGATAGGTGAATTCGGTTTCCCACATCAAGGACCGATACATTTGTTTTGTGATAGTAAGTCAGCCATTCATATAGCTGTGAATCCTGTTTTTCACGAGAGAACAAAGCACATTGAATATGATTGTCATCAAGTCCGCGATGCAGTTCAGGATGGGATCTTGTCTACAGTTCATGTTCGTACTCATAAACAATTGGTTGATGTTCTTACTAAGACGCTCGGTCGAGTACAGTTTCATGACTTATTGTTCAAGTTGAGAGTTCGGAATCCTCACCTTCCAACTTGAGGGGGAGTATTAGCGGATATTATCATATAAGTTGCGATATATCCGAATATCTTGTGATATACACAAATCTTTGTATATTGTAAACTTTCCATAGTCTGATTTAGGGTTAGCTAATGTCGGTTAATACATTGTATAAATACTCTTGTGTATATATATATATATACATATATATATATATAAAGTAACATTTGTTCTCTTTTCATTCCGCCTCAGCAACCATTTAAACAAAAAAAAATCATAGTTATAACTTATGGGCTTGAAATAAATATAAACATATATATATGGGCTTCAAGTATAAATTGTTTCATGAATTGTCACACAATAGAGGAAATCTATGATATTTGACAATCAATAGAGGGAAATTATGTGATAACCGCCGTGAATATTACCTCCGATGAT
>PKML01035330.1:288896-299350 GCA_002933935.1 Eutrema yunnanense
TTAAAAAAATATTTATAAAATATTTATGGACCCTTTTCACTATAATATTTATTATTATTATTATTATTATTATTATTTTTAGTAAAAATATATATAAAAAAAAAAAAAAACGGGCCCTTAATTATTAGGGCACAGATCGGGCTCCGGGGCCGTCGCACCCCTCGTCTTTGCAACTGAGCTGGCACTGCCAGTTTATCGAGAAGCGGTTCTGCAACAATCCATGTACTAGAGTATGCCATATTTCAGCCGACTACATGCATATGAAAAACATATGATCTCTCGTTCCATCAGATTTTGACAGAGCACACATGTTGTGAATAACTTCCCATATATACACATAAGCTTAACCTTCGTTGTCCTATTTTTTTGATGTTATTGAAAAATGTTAAATGTACTTTATAAACAGAAAGCATTTGATAATTTTGGTCTAAAGGTCATTTGGAAGAGTCGTACAGATGGAACTGAAGCAAGAACAACTGTTGTACCTAACCAAATGCTTTTAGAAATTTTTGGTAGATATTTGATATATATGGAAAGATGGAAACACTAGACATTGATTTCATTGAAATGATAATAATTATTTATTTAAAGAAATAAGAAGATAGAGAATTATAAGACCACCTAGAGAATTATAAGACCACCTGTCTCATGGTGACGCACAAAGACCATACACTCTTTCATAATTATTTATTTCATATCTATAGTTTATTGCGATAATTCCTTATGTGGAATCCAACGAATCTTACACGACAACAACAAAGATTATTGTAAGATCGCATGTATAAATCTCCTCGACACTTGGAGAAACCTTAGTGGTTCAATTATGTGTATCAACTTAAAATAATCAAGCACCATCAAATTCTTTGCTTTTAATTGTGCTTTTTTAAGAAAATGTTGATTAAGAAAGTTAAAATAATAACAATAAATCATAATTATTATCTCTGCATTAAACTCCTAGATCATATACGTGGCAACAAAATAGAAGTTCCAAATAACTTTAGCATAAAAAAGATTATTCTATTGGATTTGATGCTCGGTACACCATGTTACCCAATGCCGTAACATTATATCTTTATTCCTGCAAGAATACTGAAAATGATAAATTAATAGCCATGTAATATCCTTGTTTCATGTTTGTTGTAATTGGAAATACAACGGTTAAAATTTGTAATTAAAAAAAATAGAAAGATTTTTGGTTTAGTTTTAAGAAAAGAAGAACCGGGAGATTATCGAGCAATAAACAGAGAGTTTGTTGCTCGATGAGTACAAACAAGATTCGAAAACGTTTTGGACAAGGTTTTTGGGAATTAAACTAGATTAGTATTTTGATTCTCATAAGAGATTTACAAGAACAAAAACAAAGAAAAGAAAAATGTTTGAATCTAGAACTAAATTGTAGTTGAGAGTGGTGTCGAGAGTTAGATTATGGTCATCTTGCTCTTTGCTCTTGTCCTTCTCTTATACTCAGAGAACGTGTTTAACTTCACAGTTTACTCCGTCTGATTTACCATAAATGGTCTTTAAGTTCGAGGCTGCGGCCGTTATATTTAGGCAACTTAACTCACCGGTTTGAACGAGCCTTTGGTTTTGGCGAGGTTGACTAATGGTTCTGCATTTAATTCTATTTGATCATAGATATTCACTCCAATGGGCCTTTAAGCGTGGTCTGTCACCTCGTTTACTCATTTGACATCGCTTTACTTCACTGAACTTCTTACCATAGGTTTATTGGATCCAATTTACTAGATCGAGATTTTAACCCCTACATTGTTCATGAAAATATTGAAGTTTGGATAACTAATTATAACATTTAAACCACTAAACTAAGGTTAATAATCCGATTTATGGTTTAGTTTTTAGTTGGTTAGTTTTTAACTCAATTTCGGTTTAGAGTTTTTTTCTACCCTAACTTTTTTTGTTTTTGACATCAGAAGCACCATTTCACTAAATTCTTGAAAAAGACTCTTCTATGAAGAAAAGATGCCCTACCCCTAATTTAATAATGGGCAATTCTACAAAATAGCACAAAAAAACTAAAAGTTCCCAAATTTAGCACCCAAGGGTGAAAATCATAAATATAGCACCAATTTTGATAATATTAGCATAAATTTAATATAAAAATGACTTATAATCATTTCCTAATGGGAAAAAAACTAAACCCTAAATTGGAAATAGTGAACCCAAACATAATGTTTAATTCTATTTTAAATTTATTTTTGGTAAATAAGTATTTTAAAATAATTAGTTGTGCTATTTTTGGTATTTTAAATTTAGGGTGCTAGTTTTGGGACAAAAAATATTTTTTGTGCTATTTGAGGGTATTTCTCTTTAATAAACCCAAAGAAAATGTACAAACAAGAAGGGGTAATTTAATAATTTTCGAGTGATGATGCCTTCAATGGACAGACGAAAGGATATGTACGAGAGACTTATGAAAACGACCTGTGAAAAGGGGTAAAGAGAGCATTCAAGTTCTTAGTTCAAACTTCTATAACCTTCTTTTCTTTCTAATAATACTCATGTTTTCCTTCTAATGTCTACAATTCTAATCCTTTTCTTCTTTGGATAACATTTGCTGAATAGATTAATTATTCTTATTACTAATTAAGAGCTATTTTTGTAATTTGAAACTGAAAAAAGTATATATATTGTAAATTTCCATAGAATCTTGCTTTTAGATAGTGATAACCTTATAATGTTGATTCTAGAAAGAACATAACTCTAAAAATCTAAAAAGATCTTTGTCTTGTCACTAGTCTCTATCTCTATAGAAATCAAACAAAAAAAGTGGTGGAGCCAAGGAGTTAGAGTGAGTGCGTGCATATATAAATATTGAAAGGGGCAGAGAGAAAACAGAACACAACATTACGCAAAGGCAAAACAGAGGCACACTTAGGTTTCATAAGACAGAGAGATAAAACAGATTGGTGGGTCTGAGGGAGAAGGAGATCTAAGGCACTACTTCTCTTTTTTTAGCTTTCACTTAAAAGGAAAAAAAAATAAGAAGAAAGGATGAGTTTGTGGGGAGTGATGGGAGGAGGATGGGGAATGGTAGAAGAAGGTTGGAGAAAAGGGCCATGGACTGCGGAAGAAGACCGTCTTTTGATCGATTATGTGCGGCTTCACGGTGAAGGCCGATGGAATTCTGTGGCGAGGCTCGCGGGGTTGAAGAGAAATGGCAAAAGCTGCAGATTAAGATGGGTTAATTACCTTAGACCAGACCTTAAGAGAGGACAAATCACTCCTCATGAAGAAACCATTATCCTTGAGTTACATGCCAAGTGGGGCAACAGGTAATTTAATAGTATTATAAGCTTTGATTGTTTATTTGCATTTACATGTTATAATCAAGTGTGTTTTCTTCAAATAGAACCGCAACATTTAGCATGTTTTATATAATTCTCTTTTTTTAACCTTTTTTCCCATCAAGATTATTGAAGTTTGAAACAATTGTAGCCTTACTCAATACTCATTTTTTCTATGGTTTATTGTCTGATGATTTTGTAATTATAGGTGGTCAACAATTGCTCGTAGTTTACCGGGAAGAACAGACAACGAAATCAAGAACTATTGGAGAACTCATTTCAAAAAGAAGACAAAATCTCCAACTAACAATGCGGAGAAGACGAAAAACAGAATCTTGAAGAGGCAACAATTTCAGCAGCAAAGACAGATGGAGTCGCAGCAAGAACAACAGTTGCTTCAGTTCAACCATATCGACATGAAAAAGATTATGTCTTTACTAGACAATGACAATAACAACAACAATGGTGATAATAACTTCAGCAGCAGTAGTAGCGGAAGTAGTGGCGAAGGCGGTGCATTCTATGTTCCTCATCAGATAACACATTCAACAACAAGTCCTGGTTATGACCCAAATGATAACGAGTATTACCCGGTGGTTCCGGTGCCAATACCTGAGGCTAATGTGAATGAAGATTACGCAATTTGGGACGGTTTATGGAATCTGGATTTGGAAGGACAAGGTAGCTTTGGTGGTGGTGCTTGTTCCCCAAGGAAGCAATGTTTACAGAACTAGGTCATTCCCTTCTGTTAACTTTACCTTTAAGTATCTTATCTGCCGGAAAATGGAAAAATAAAACTTGACTGATAAGTTAGGTCGATTTTGAGTTTGGTTTTGTTTCATCTATTTTGGTTTTTGGTTTAGCATAAGTAGTGTTGGTATGAATTCTGTGTGATGTAAGAAGCTCATTAATTATACTAGCCATGCCCATGAAGCAGCTCACACACAACAACTTTGACATGGGAAACATAAATTGCGTCAAGAAAGTAATCACAGGAAAAGCAATATAAAACAAGGTCGATTCACCTTATAAATGCTTTCAAGTGAAGATGGTTGCTCTCCAATCCGTTTCTCGAGGATAAACTGTTTTAAGAAAGCTCTACAACTCTTCTCTCGAGGATAAACTGTTTTAAGAAAGCATGTCAAGAAAGCTTTTGTCCAATCTCCCATCATGTAACATATTAGTGACCAAACTTATTGTCGAAGCATCTCCAAAGAACCCGCAGCTCCTCATTTCATTGATGAGTTCAGCTGATGCGACTTTATCACCATCTCTAAGGCATGCCCGGATTAGTGTGTTATAGGTACCACTATCAGGGAGAGGGCCATCTTCTTTCATTTTTCTGAACAAAACATCTGCTTTCTGCTTTGAACCTTTCCTACACAAGCCTAAGATCATTGTATTGTAAGTTATAACATCAGGTTTCACTCCTTTAAGGTTGAGGCTACAAAACAAATCCCACCCATCTTCCACCTTCCCCGCTTTACACATCCCTTCAATCATAATATTATATGTGAAAATATCAAGTTTCATTTCACTCTTCTGCAAATGCTGGAATATGACCAATGCTTTCTCCAACTTCCCGTTGTTACAAAGTCCATCTAACAAAATGGTATATGTCGTAATATCACGAGGCACACCATTAGAAACCATCTGTTCGAAAACTTTTTGGGCATTATCACAATCTCCAGCTAGGAAAAACCCTTGGATAAGAGTGTTGTAAGTGATTGTGTCGCCAACCAATCCTCTTTGAGGCATCTCTCGGAAGAGCTCCATACCATCTTCTACTCTCTTAGACTTGCAAAATCCATTTATGAGAGTACTATATGTCACTACGTCTGGGAGAATACCTTTGCTAACCATCAAAGCAAACATCTGCTTGGCCTCCTCTAGACGATCTTGCAAACAAAACCCGTTGATCAATGAATTGTAAGTGATAGTATTAGGATCTATAGACCTTCTGATCATCTCCTCATATAGTTTTTCGGCCTCCAAAATTTTTCCCTCTTTCACAAACGCATCTATCAATGCACTAAATGTGACTACATTGGGGGTGATTTTCCTTTCAATCATATCACTTAGTAGTCGAGAGGCATCACTCCATCTATCGTAATTACAAAGGCAACTTATCATGGAGCTGTAGGTATAAACATCCGGTCTAATTCCCTTGTTCTCCATTTCGTTGAATAGGTCGAGTGCATCATTCACATGTCTGTATTTGCAAAGACCATCGATGATTGTACTGTAGATTACAGCATCAGCCTTTATTTGCGATTTATCCATCTTCTTGAGCAGATTTAAAGCCAAATCCATATCGCCTCTCTTACATATCCCATTTACTACCACGCCATAAGTAACTAGACTCGGTTGACATCCTTTCACAACCATCCGGTCAACTAAAGCCACAGCTTCGGAAGCTTTGTTGTTGAGAAAAAGTCCATGAATTAGAGTTGTAAACGTGAAAGTATCAGGTTTGTATCCCATTTCAACCATTTGATCAACCAGAGTGACGGCATCTGCAATCCTATTCCCGTGACAGTATCCATTGAGCAGCGAGTTAAGCGTGACTAAATCGGGATCAAAGCCAAGTTTCATCATCCTGCCAAGTATAGCTAAAGCAGGAGAGAGCCGAGAGGAGCGGCAACAACAGTTTATCAAGATACTGTAACTGTAGAGATTATGTGGAATTCCCAACATCTCCATCTTCTCGCCCAGAGAGATCGCAACATCGTACTTCTTCATCTTAGCGATGGCACTCAGCAATTTAGTGAACTCGATAATTGAAGGGAGTGGACGAGACTTGACCATCTCACCGAACAGAACAATTGCATCATCTAACTTAATATCCTGTAGAAACCCATTTCTAATCTTCTCTCTGAAATCACAACTAGCACCAGAGAAAGCTCGTCCCCAGCAACGAAAACCGCAAAGGGAAGATGAGGGAGAAGCAGTTCCAGGATTACCTTTAACCAGAAGACTCCGGCGAACAAACCTCCGATACGGTAATGGTTTTATCGATGCAATCGAACACCTCATCTTCTTGACGATTGGGTTTATTCTCAGTTCAGTCTCTATCCCTTTCAAAACTCCGGTTAGCCCTAAATGAACAAACAGTGAGAAAGAAAGATGATGGATTTCCCTTCAGCACCGTTAGATCATTTTGCTACTGACGGTCAAGATTTCATCTTATGATTTCTTGTGACCGGTTAACTCCGAGTTCTCTGGTTCGGATTTTGGTTTTAATTAAAGGACTCGTAGCAGTGCATGAGCTAATGAACAAAATGATTCTGCTTCAAAGTTTTTGTCTTCCTTCTTCTTCAACTGTGTCGGCATTGTTATTGCAGTGAAGGTATCTAATTTTTCTAATTCATAACACATTCCTCGGTTCCGAACTGGAGAAAATCTCTGAAAGCCTACCTTTTGTATCCTCTGCCCTGGCGGTAAGAAGGGATGTGTTTTTTGCAGCTACATCTCAAGTCAGGGTCTTAGTGGTGCTCTCGGATTTTCAAGTCATAATGGATCTCCTGAGAACGAATGTTTCCATAACAGAACTCAAAAGATTACTCTGTGACATTCGTTGTTTATGTTTGTCCTTTAAATCTATCTCTTTCTCTTAGCAAATGCAGCTTTTGTATATGCATTCAATGCCTCTTTATTGGAGTGTAAGCTTCCTATATGCCTCTTTATTGGAGTGTAAGCTTGCCTGATTAAACCCATTCCTCATTTCCCCTTTAACTTGCCTGAAGGATCATGTTTTTTTTCAACACACCTCTTCTCCTTTTATAGACCCACTCGTTATCACACGTCTCACAGACGAAACTATTATTAAACATCTCGGGATACAAGCCAGATTTGTGAAATGGATTCATTAATCGAAAAATGTTTGATGTTAAAGTCATGAAGAAGAGAAGAACCAAAAGATATCATCTTTGTTTATTCTTTTGGTGTAACAAAGAAACTGAGGAATTACAAGAGAATCATAAACGTAACAAACAAAAGATGAAAGAAGAAACTTAACGTTGTAGAGAAGCTAAGACTGAGGATACAATGTGCAGTGAACCCGTGACTATAACCATTCCTGAGTCACTGCTTGTGTCATCGGCGAGAATCTTATGGGCAAGCTTTAAAGAACCAATCACAGTTTTGTTTTCTGAAACTTCCATAAACCCTAAACCTAACTCATCAGCAGCTTTTATCCATGATTCCTTCAAAGCCAAACTCGCGGTTGATCTAACCTTAGATCCACCAATGTCAACTTCTGTTAGAACCACTGCCTCTGGTTTTAGACCTGAGAGAAGTTATTTTGCAAAAGAAACATGATCTTTGCCACTAGCCATTGCAACCACAAACACCAATCTCTTCTCTGAAAAATCCTTCTTTATCATCTCCTTTAGAGCCCGGGCAGATTCTTTGGTGTGAGCTGAAAAAACATACCAAAGATTGAAAACCGTAAACCAATAGTTTCAAGCAAAGTAGAATTTGCACAAAGTTTCACATCGACTCAGTTTGAAACAGAGACGATTAAAGCTACATTATCAAGAAAAATGGCGAAGAGAGATCATAAACCTCCATCAAGAAGAACTGTTGCTCCAGGTAATTTTAAAGCCTCTGCTTCTTTTGGTGTCAGAAACTGACTTCTACCAAGTAAACGAGTATTCTCTAAACCAATCCGAATAGCTTCTTCTGTAACTCTCCCCCATCCTGATTTCAATCAAGAAGTGAACAAATTTGTAAACTTTTACTTCTTTTGTTGCTGTTGTATATGAAACATTATATAGATTGAAAATGTATCATACCTTGATCGCGAAGACAGAGAGCCACACATGTAGCAGTGACAGCATTTTGGAGCTGGTGATGTCCAAGCATGCGTAGATTTACATCACCAAGCTCAACAATATGCGTTTATTACGTTCAATTAGCTGTTGGTAAGACAGTTAAGAATCACAATGAATTTCTTGCTTTAACTAGAGGAATAAAAATTCTTTCAAACTTACTAATTTATCATCTTTCTCACTTTGTATTACGATGTCACAGGACTGGCAAAGCCCGATCCCATTTTTGTTGATGATGCCTTTGATTGAAGAACTTGATCCAATACTAGATGACAATATAACTGCTGACAACATTGATGCTGCTTTAGAACGAAGAATGCCTTCGATGTGAGGAAGAAACGGGCCACCTAAAACCACCTACAAGTTTTATAACACATAAAACTCAATCCATCAATGTGCTTATAAGCTGATGATTTCTAAGACAAGCAATTACATAAAAACCACCTAACTGGACGACCGTGTTTAATAATTCCAGATTTGGCCTCTGCTATACTTTCCAAGGAACCCCCGAGGGCAGCCATATGTTCCTCACCTATCGTTGTTATGACTGATGCAGCAAGATTTGAACTTTCAATGACATTTGTAGCGTCACGAGCTCCTCCTAGCCCAGCCTGGTGATACCGAATCAAATACACAGAACCGAGCATTCACAAAAATGCTATACATAAGATATTCAATCTAGCTTCTATACAATAGCAAAAGCAAGTTTCTTTAAATCGTCTAAGGATGAGCAAACTTGCTAACCTCTATAACCGCAATGTCGACATTTTCTTTCTCAAATAAAGAAAAGGCTATCCCAGTGAGAATCTGCCAAAAAGAAGTATCTATATAAGAAAAAGGAAACTGTGTAAAGGTAGAATCTTAGGAGTAATAGTAACCTCAAAATGACTCAAAGAACCATTTTCTTCTTGGATAGACCGATCGAGGATCGGTTTGATTGAACAGAAAAGATCATTAAGCGTGGATGCAGAGACGGGATCTCCATTACAGGAAATGCGTTCTTTGATACTCAAAATATGTGGGCTACACAGAAGAAAATCATATGAAAGATTCAAACTAAAGACTTAATCCAAAGTCTCAACATTTACCTAGAATAACAACCAACTGAATATCCCCCTGCTCGTAAGATATTAGAGAGAAAAGCAGAAATTGAACCTTTTCCCTTTGTTCCACCCACATGAACAAACTATAATCACTGCCCTAATTGTTAATTTCACACTAATTATGAACCAATGATCACATAGAAAATATGCATAACACAGAAAGATTCCAACTTTAAAGATGATACTACTTCTACCTGTAAAATAAACAAGTTTCAGGGTCACCAAATCACTGCCCTAATTGTTAATTTCACCAATAATCAATCACGAACCTTGTATTTGAAATGAGGATTATGGAGACGAAGCATGAGACGTTTCATTCTACCGAGATCGAACCCTTCACCGGAATCAGTTCCGGCTCCTTTGGGCACACCAGATTTCTCATAGTTTTTGAGAGATTCTAAAAAACCCACGAAATCACTGAGCTCTGGATCTTCAATAGGTGATAGATTACGATTCGAGGTCAAGCTTGCTGCAGATATTCTCATGGTTTTCAGAGAGAGTTTGCAATTGGAAATGGTACTCAAGTGGCTCCACACTGCTCTCATTCTCCTACTTGTCTGTGTAAGGAATCTCGACTCTGGTCTGGTGCTTAATCGGAATCTCGACTCTCTCTGTATTCGGGTGGGTCAGATTTAATGGGCTTTCGTTTGTGTAATGGGCTTATATTAAGAAAACCTAGATTCACTTTGCGTGTGCGGGTATGACTTTGTTGGTAGATTATCCTAAAATAATCACGATTATATCTCAATGTTGTTAATTAATTTTACTAGGGATTGATCGCGCGGACCTTATTTATATTTATGTTTTATATTTGTTTTTATGTAATTTATTTAAAAACTTTTTTTTAATTTCAAAATTTAGTTTAATATTTGGTTTATGTTTAAAGTTGCATTATGATGTGTGTGTTTTTTTTTTCTCTTTATTCTTGTTTGTATATGGTAATGGTTTTCTCTTACTTATGTTGAAATATTGTTCTTTTTTATGTGTTTATATTTTGTATTTCACTACTGTGTGATTTTAATTATAGTTTTATATTTATTTTACATATTTACATTCATATTTTTAAATTTGTTTATATGCTATTTTTAGTAATTATTTTCTAATGTCACAATAAGATATCCGTTAGAAGACGTTTTTTTTCTAACCTCGTTTGATAAACCGACTTGAAAAATAGAAGTAAGAAGCGGTTGAGCGTGGGTTTGATAAACCGACGT
>PKML01035330.1:332944-361131 GCA_002933935.1 Eutrema yunnanense
TGGAGCCTGTTTTGGTGCAAGCTCTCACTCTTATCCAGCCTGAAGGGCGTTACAGTCAAGCTATTGACGTTAAACGAGCGCTTGGTGGGAGGCAACCCACTGGTGAGTCTGTTTTTGATTCGTTTTTGTTTTTATTTTCGTTCGTTATGTGTTTGTGTCAGGATAAACAAGGAGCAAACTCGAAATCCCCATTGGTATCGATCGACACCAATCGCGAATGTACGGTTCATCAAGTCGATTTAAGCTTGGTATCGATCGATACCAGGCTGTGTGTCGATCGATACTCAATGTTCCAGCAAGGTAACTTCTTGTTTTTCCCAATTTTATTCTGTTCTTTTTTTTTCTTTCACTGACTCTAGGCTAGATAACACTGGGGACAGTGTTGTTCAAGTCTGGGGGAGGTATCTGCTGACATTGTTTTTGTTTTTCTTAGAGTCATAAAATAAAAAAATTTGTCGTTTTATTGAGTCAAAACTTGTTGGAGATGATGATCATGTGCTTGAACCTATTGATTTGATTTTTTTTTGAGTGCACAGTGTTACAGGATCAGTTCTAGATCGACTAATGAAAAATACAAGGGCTGACCAGTTGACTAGAAAACATCCATGTCTCCAGTAGAGTTCTTCTGAAGCCTGAGCCAACTTTTGCACTTCATCGATGGGGTTAGTGTTCATAGAGCTTGATTCATCATTCATATCTGACGAAGGAACCCATGTGTTTAGAGTTATGGTATCTCTCTCCCCTGTTATAAGTTGATAAAATAAGAGCATAAAAGATTGAAATGATTTTCTTCTGAGTAGAGGGTTAGGAAAATTTACAGCGATCACATTATTCTACTTAAGAGGGAATGATCACACAAAGGATTGGAAGCGAGTCTAGGATTTTCCTATGATGCCATTATTCGTCTACATCCTTTGATACATTGAGAGGGAAGAACCGGAGATTTGGTGGCAAACACCATCAATACTCGCGTCTCATACCTTAATGTGTATATGCAAAGCTGAAAATAAAAGAAAGAACATAATAAGAAACAAGTCTGGTGGAGAGAAATTGATACAAAAAATGTGAAAAGGGTGGTTTCTTGTCATGATATTGTCTGGTAAAGAATCTAGAAGGTTCTTGAACATTGGCTGCAGCGATGGAACTGATGATGAGGGCTTTATTTGAACAATGCTGCGAGATAATGTATGGAGTCTGGAAAAGCTGTGAATGTCTACGGAGAAGTACATGGTGGTTAGATCAAAAGTTGATTAGGTGACATTTGGGTACTTGGGAAAAGGATCGCTGCAATGGTTCATGAACAAGTGAGTCTCTGTGTTTTCAAACCTCTTTCTCTGGTTTAGTCTTCTATTTGCTTGAGGGCAAGTAAAATGCTAAGTCTGGGGGAGTTGATATATCATGGTTTTACCCTGTTTAAGCCATGCATATAAGTCCCTTTTATAGAATCTTTATAGTATTTTGGAGTCTTTTAGAGTCTTTTACATGTTTTAGCACATTTGGAGCATTATTGGAATGATTGGAGCTTTCTGGAGCAGTTTGGAGCAAAGCAGAAGTTCGTGTTGCTGAGTACCTGATTTCACGACAAGCATCGATCGATACCCATCACAGCATGACAAGATACGCGACTTTAATGAAGAGTTGAAGAACTGCAGATTTGCCCCAGAAGTCTTTAATAATTACAAGAAGACCCAATTCGTGATTTAGGTTATTTATAGGGATTTTTACAGCCACTTTGAGGCTATGCTTTTTATACTTTGATTTTACGTTGGTTGAGAGAAACAAGTCTGAATCTCCCTTCGTCCGAGATCAGATCTCAAAACCTTTTGTTACTCTTATTTTCTATTGATGATTTATTCAAACATGTTGATTGTTCATTCTCCATGTCTGAGTAGATCCACTTTAGGTTTAGGGTTTTCTCATAAAGGATTTCTTTGAATGCTAGGTTGATTATCTGTTTAGGATTCACTATTTGAATTAGTTCTTCACCATAGGTTGTTCTCAAAGCTAATTCTAGGTTGACGAATCTGGAACTTAGATCTTAGGATAATTGATTAGGCACGAGAGTGCGATTAATTACCTGATAGAACCTTAGGTGAGCAAATTGATTATTCGCAAAGAGATTTGATTTAATTGATTTGTGAACATATCAAACCTGAACTTTAAAGCTGATTTAGACTTTAGGATTGGCAAAGAGATTTGAAATTCCTAGGATTTAGATAGTTTTCGCAACGAGAGTTGGTTAGCTATATTTTAGTGATTTGAGTTCAAGAACCGTGCGCAATCTGAATCATGTTAGTTAATTTAGATGCATTCATTGATTTTCTGAGAAAAACCCTGGGCCTATATTTTCCTCCATTGATTTACAACACTTTTAATTCCGTACCTGTTTTCATTTACATCCTCTGATTTAGCTTATTTTGGATCTATATAATCTATTGTGTGTCTCTTTGAGTCTTTGTGGTTCGACCCCTAGCTATACTACGATTACTGCTTTAGTATCTGTTAGGGTATTAATTTGAGCATATCATCTATGGAGTCTTTTAGGTACCATTTGGAGCTTATGGAATCATTGTGGAGCTTGGAGGAAGATCACAGGGCAAAAGGAACCAGTTTGGAGCAAGAGTTATGCCCAAAAATCAAAGAAAATGCAGAGGCCATCCGACAAGCTTTAATGATCGACTCTGAATAAGGGTTTCCATTTGGATTTAGCTTCGGGAATCTTCATTAAAGTCGTATCTACTCGAGATACCTTTCTAATGGAGTTGGTTTCAAGTCATTCGGAGCACCCGTTAAAAAGATACGTCAAATTTAGTGAGCACATGTCCGTCTGGCGCGCGAATGAGCTACCTGGAGCTTGCAGCGGGGTGCTACAGCGGCCAAGAGTCGACCGCTGCGGATTCTCCCGTCGAAAACACAGAGATTCACAGCGGTTAGGCAGCGGGCAACTCCCCACCGCTGTGGACTCATCCGGAGCAAAAATGCAGAGTCCGTCCGAGGAGACTGAAAGATCGTATCAGAAGAAGACTTTCCATTTGAATTTAGCTTTGGAGATCTTCATGAAAGTTATAGAAAATGGAGCTAGCTTTCCAATGGAAGTGATTTCAACTCATTCCGACCAGTGGTTCAAGAGATACGACAACTTTAGTAAGCGCATGTCCGTCTGGTGCGCAAACGAAGCAAAACCGGAAACCCACATTGGTCAGCTGCATCGGGCAACTGTAGACCGCTGCAACCTCCGACCCACTTTGTTATTTAGGCCAAAAACCTTGTTATTTGTGGATATCTCCCATTTTAACTTGTAAAAACACTCTTCTTAGAGAGAGTTTGGAGAGTTTAAGAGATTCTTGATGTTTTTATGAAAGTTTTGTTTGTTTTCATCTATCTATCTATTTCTAATCATCTAACCATGAATCTAAACACCTCCTACATAGTATTTGTTGAGATTATCATGGTTTGTGAGTAGTTTCTTTAGAACTTTGGGTATGGTAGATTAAGATGTTTTCTTGCTAAATCATGATGCTTAGGACTTTGTTTATGAAGAATCCTTACTTGTTAGGTGTGATTAATACAAGATTAGCCTTGACAAAGTTGATTTAGAACTTAAGGAATTTCACGCCCGGAAGGTGTTCGATGAAATTCCTCAAACAAACTTAGCAAGTGTTTTACATTCCTAGCCTATGGAAATGGATGTCTAGGGTGTTTAGTGGCTATTTAGACTTGAGATTAATGCTTGTTGATCATATAATTGCAAATGAAAGTTTGTTCTCAATTAAGTGATTAGTGAAGTGATTATTTTCATGGAAGTGGATTAGTCTAAATTAGTGATCTAAGGCCTAAGGATTAGCATTGTTTGATTGTTTGAGTATCATGGTTTAGCTAGAGAATGTCCAAGTCGATTACCATTACCCAAAGTTCGTTTGATTATTCTTGTTTAAATCGTTTTTGTTACGTTTTAGTTCAAAACTTGTTAGTCTTTTAATTACCTTTGTTATATGATTGATTATTTATTATCTTGTCTTTAAATTGATTAGGATCATTAGAAAACCTTTATTTGATTAGCTTAGATTAAGAAGTGTCTCGTATTCTCTGTGTGTTGTTCTCGTGCCTCCTTGTGGATTCGATCCCTAAGTGCTACAATGACATACCATTAGATTGTGGTATTGTGCACAATGGGTTAATTATGCGAACCGTAAAAAGTTCACTATCTATTTGGCGCCGTTGCCGGTGAGGTTTAGCAATAGCCATAGAGATTAGGACTCTTTTTGAGACTAAGTTTTATTTTTCTTTGTTTACTAATCTTTCCACCTTGTTTGCTCTTATCTCTCTAGGTGTATGAACTTGCAAAGTTTAGGAATGGATATCGATCAAACACCACTTGTTGGAGATGCAAATGAGAACCGAGAAGAGGTTGCTCAAAGAATTAGAGCATCGAGGTTGATTGGAGCGGGTGATGCTCCCAACGCCCATGGAAATCGCGCCGGTATACATCCACCACCGGTGGAGAGTAATAATTTTGAGATCAAGGCGAGTCTCATTTCCATGGTGCTAGGAAACAAGTTCCACGGTTTATCGGTGGAGGATCTCTTAGACCACCTTGATCAATTTGATAGAATTTGTGGAATGGTCAAGATCAACGGAATTTCCGAGGATGGGTTCAAGCTTCGATTATTTCTATTCTCTCTTGGAGACAAAGCCCACCAATGGGAGAAGAACCTACCTCAAAGATCCATCACTTCTTGGGATCAATGTAAGAAAGCCTTTTTAGCCAAGTTCTTCTCTTCTACAAGAACGTCAAGGTTGAGAAACGAGATCTCGAGCTTCACTCAAAAAGGGAATGAGAGCTTTTGTGAAGCGTGGGAACGATTCAAAGGCTACACAATGCAATGCCCACACCATGGATTCTCCGAAGAATCACTCTTAAGCACTCTATACCGAGGAGTTTTGCCCAAGTTTAGGATGCTCCTTGATACCGCAAGCAATGGCAACTTCTTGGGAAAAGAAATTGATGATGGGATGGAGCTTGTTGAGAATCTTGCCCAAAGCAATGGGAATTATGGTGCGGATTATGATATAGCTTTGAGAGAAAGTGGAGAATATGAGGACCGAACAAGAAGGGAGATGAAAACCCTAAATGAAAAGTTAGACAAGGTCTTGGAGGCCACACAAAGGCGAGTGAACTATGTAGGAGATTGCAAAGGTTACCAAGTGGAAGTTCACTTTGTGGGAAACCAAGGCGGTTACAACAAAGACTTCAACTCCAACTTCCCGCAACAAGGGTTTGTTCCTCGAAACCAATTCCAAGGAAACCAAAGCGGTTACCAAAATTAACCATCTTTTGCACCTCAACTTCAACAAGTGCAAGGAAGCGACACAACAAGATGTCGAAATGAAGGGTATGCTTCAACAACTCTTTACGGGCCAAGCTCTTGGAGCAAATGAGTTGAATAAGAAGATGACCGAGATTCACAATAAGGTGGATTGCTCATACAACAATCTCAACGCAAAATTTGAAGATCTATCCTCTAGAATCAAACGCTTGGATCAACAACGCACTCAAGGAGGTTCCCATTCTAGTAGACCCATGGAGAAACTAAAGGAAAAAATCGATGCAAACCCAATGGAGTATTGCAATGTTATTCTCTCAAGTGACGAGATTGAAGAAGTTATACGAGAGATCAAGAGAGTTCTCCATGAATCCAAAGATGAAGTCGTAGTGGTTGCTAGCAACGAAGTGGTTAAGAACAGAAACATGAAGGCCAAGACGGTTGCGAGGAAGGAGACTTCTTGCATTGAACCTCCTCCACATGAGCCCACATCGATTCCCAAGCTTGGAAATCCGGGTAAATTTGCCATCTCTTGCTCCCTTGGTGATTTGAATGTTGATGACGCCATGTGTGATTCGGGATTAAGCGTGAATGTGATGACACTTGAATTGGTGAAGAGTCTTGAAATCAAGAGCATGAAGCACCACCCATCACACATCACTTTTGGAGATTCTTCTTCTAAGCAACCACTTGGCATTGTTGAAGATTATCCTCTCAAGATCGGAAATTGTCTCATTCAAACCGACTTCATAGTTATGAAGATGAAGCAAACCAGCAAACTTCCCCTTCTCCTTGGAACTTCATTCCTCAATACCACCGGTGCAAGCATGGACTTCCAAAACAAGAAGGTCGTTCTCAAGAACGTGAATGACAAAGTCTTCTATTCCATGAAGCCCTCTTCCACCAAGCTTTGTGGCACCATTGTTTGTAAGGATGATGAAGTGGAAGTTAAAAAGGTTGAGTATGTGGGTAGTTGTGAGAAGATGAATTTGGCTTCACCCCCAAAAGCTTGTAAAAAGAAGAACGACTTTCATGAAGAGAAAGCTTTGGGTTATGGTAATGTTGAAGAAGCCTTAGCGCTGGATGGTGTTTGCTTGGAATCTCTTTTCCATACCGCTATGGAAAATGAGGTTGAGAGTATAAAGGTTCAAAAGAAGGGTAAGGGCACTAAGGCCAAAAATAAGAAACTCAATGATACCCACCCTCCCACCCTTGTCAAAGGCATGACGAGCAAGCCTAATGAGGTTAGATCATTTTTTCCCAAACTCGCCACTATGACCTTGACACCGTGTAGATATGAAGATGGTGTGGTTGAGTACAAGATCAAGTGTAAAGGTCGGCCAAAGCCTTTTGCCATGGTTAGAGCAATCATCACACCCGAGCTCAAAGAAAAATGTGCAACGGGAATTCAAGAGATCATGAGCAAGGTCCTCACACTCAAGCTCGAGGACCCGCCATGGAGTTCCACTACTCCTTCTCTCCAAGCCTAAAACAGTTTGAAACGTCAAGCTTAGCGACGTAAAACAAGCGCTCTTGGGAGGCATTCCCATGACTATCTTTGTATATATTTTCGTTCTTTTTTGTTCCTTCTGATGTTTTTGTTTGATGTTTATAGTTTTCTTGGGTCCAAGGTCGTGGTGCTTAATGCATGAATGGGTAGAGCTACATCACGTCACACTCCTCTCCAATCCAAAGGTATGATCCAAACTCCATTTCATTGTACATACTTTTTGCATATTTATACCTTCTCTTTGACTTTTGTTGCACCAAGACGTTGCAATTCAAGTTCGGGGGAGGATTTGTGTCTTTTGATGTTTTGTTTTGTGATCTTATTTTTCTTTTTGCATACTTGAGTCTCATACATTCATATAAGTGCATATAAAAACCATAAAAAAAAAATTGAAATTGAAAATTTTGAAATTTTGAACTAAAAAAAAGGAATCATTTAGTTGCATTTTGCATGTTTAAGATTGAGTCTAGATGCATATAGGTTTGCATTCACTTGCATTGGGAGAATTATCCATGTAGAATATAAACTTAAGAGCTTGAATTAATGCCCTCGTTAGGAGTTCTTTGATGCATTTGAGCGATCACGAAGTTAAGGATGATCCATGCTTTGATCTTGCGGTTTGAATGTTTTTGTCTTGGTTGAAGCATGCTTTGAATTGAATCTAACTCTATCTACATGAACTCTAATCTTGACTTGAAATTATCATGCTTGTACATTGAAAAGTTGAACTCATGGATGTCATATACATATTTGAGCTATCTTACCCCTTTTTACCACTCTCTTGTTAGCTCAAATAGCTGATTCCCATATTTGGAACGGTTAACCACACCCTTAACTAAGCCTTTCCTTCAAGCCTTCATCTCTTGTGTGTGTCGTGAGGCCTAATTTTGAATGAACTTAGCAAAAAGTGTTGAGTTTGGAACGACAAGGATTTGATAGATAGGTTGGTAATTTGGGTGTTGATGTAAAGAAAAGAAAGTGTGGAGAAAGGAAAAGATTGAGAAAAAGGATAGGGGAAAGTAAAAAGTTTGGATTGGTTGGCATGAAAATGTGAAATAGCTCTAGGTGTTGAAAGTATAAGTCTCTATGTGTGTAAAAGAAAGAAAGAGCCAAAAAAAAAAATATATGGCTAAGGCATCTAAATGATGATTGAGAGATTAGTTATGAAAGTGAAAAAGAGCTAAAAGAAAAAGATGAAGAGCCAATCCATTTGTTGAAAGAGAAGAAGAAAAGAAATATGGTCTAAGAAGGCAAAATGCCTTGTGATATGGGTAGTTTAGGAATGGATCTTGATGAGTTTAGAAATAGGAGTGGAGTTCATATTGGGGCATTGGGTAGACGGAAGTCATCCTTGTATGAGTCAATTGTTCTTTACTCTTAGCATTTTGCCAAAGTTCATTTTTTCGTGAGAGATCCCATTGCATTGGAATACCCACATGATAGAGATCCTTTTTATCTCAAAACCTTTTCCCTAAGCCAAATGAGTTCACTTGATTTTTATTAAGCATGATTCACCATTGTACTTAATGAATGTTAAAGAGTTAGAGGATATGATTACTTGTAGATGCTAAGGCTTAGACCAAATTCGTGTAGCGACGAGTATGGCTAAATCTTTTGAAGTAGAGGTTGTTTGTGCATCACATAACTACTCCCAAGGGCATTTAATTGAATTCTTTTGTTAATATTCTCGGATATGATCTCCTGCATTCCAACCTCTTCTTCGACTTGTTTGTTTGCTTACGGACAAGCAAAAGACAAGTTCGGGGGAGTTGATAGTTGCATAATTTAGCCCATTTTAGTATATATTTTAGTTAGCATTTTGTGACTTTTGCATTCATTTCATGGGTTTTGGTCTAGTTTGCATCTATTTTAGAGTTAGGGAGTCTTAGGTTAGTTTTTGCATATGTTTGTGTGCTATGGAGTCTTTTAGGTACCATTTGGAGCTTATAAAATCATTTTGGATCTTGGAGGAAGATCATAGGGCAAAAGGAACCAGTTTGGAGCAAGAGTCATGCCCAAAAATCAAGGAAAATGCAGAGGCCATCCGACAAGCTTTAATGATCGACTCTGAATAAGGGATTCTATTTGTATTTAGCTTCGGGAGTCTTCATCAAAGTCGTAGCTACTCGAGATAACTTTCTAATGGAGGTAGTTTCAAGTCATTCGGAGCACCCGTTAAAAAGATACGTCAAATTTAGTGAGCACATGTCCGTCTGGAACGCGAATGAGCT
This sequence comes from Eutrema yunnanense, assembly GCA_002933935.1. NCBI lineage: Eukaryota > Viridiplantae > Streptophyta > Magnoliopsida > Brassicales > Brassicaceae > Eutrema > Eutrema yunnanense. The sequence continues at coordinate 342,010 of PKML01035330.1, forward strand.
ACCTGGAGCTTGCAACAGGGTGCTACAGCGTCCAAGAGTCTACCGCTGCAGATTCTCCCATCGAAAACACAGAGATTCACAGCGGTCAGGCAACGGGCAACTCCCTACCGTTGTGGACTCCTCGGGAGTAAAAATGCAGAGTCCGTCCGAGGGGACTGAAAGATCGTATCATAAGAAGACTTTAAATTTAGATTTAGCTTTGGAGATTTTCATAAAAGTTATAGGAAATCGAGCTAGCTTTCCAATGGAAGTGGTTTCAACTCATGCCGACCAGCGGTTTAAGAGATACGACAACTTTAGTAAGCGCATGTCCGTCTGGTGCGCAAACGAAGCAAAAACGGAAACCCACATCGGTCAGATGCATCGGGAAACTGTAGACCGCTGCAACCTCTGACCCACTTTGTTATTTAGGCCAAAAACCTTGTTATTTGTGGATATCTCTCATTTTAACTTGTAAAAACACTCTTCTTAGAGAGGGTTTGGAGAGTTTAAGAGATTCTTGGTGTTTTTATGAAAGTTCTTGTTTGTTTTCATCTATCTATCTATTTCTAATCATCTAACCATGAATCTAAACACCTCCTACATAGGATTTGTTGAGATTATCATGGTTTGTGAGTAGTTTCTTTAGAACTTTGGGTATGGTAGATTAAGATGTTTTCTTGCTAAATCATGATGCTTATGACTTAGTTTATGAAGAATCCTTACTTGTTAGGTGTGATTAATGCTAGATTAGACTTGAAAAATTTGATTTAGAACATAAGGAATTTCACGCCCGGAAGGTGTTCGATGAAATTCCTCAACCAAACTTAGCAAGTGTTTTACATTCTTAGCCTATGGAAATGGATGTCTAGGGTGTTTAATGGCTATTTAGACTTGAGATTAATGCTTGTTGATCATATAATTACAAATGAAAGTTTGTTCTCAATTAAGTGATTAGTGAAGTGATTATTTTCATGGAAGTGGATTAGTCTAAATTAGTGATCTAAGGCCTAAGGATTAGCATTGTTTGATTGTTTGAGTATCATGGTTTAGCTAGAGAATGTCCAAGTCGATTATCATTACCCAAAGTTCATTTGCTTATTCTTGTTTAAATCGTTTTTGTTACGTTTTAGTTCAAAACTTGTTAGTCTTTTAATTACCTTTGTTATATGCTTGGTTATTTATTATCTTGTCTTTAAATTGATTAGGATCATTAGAAAACTTTTTATTTGATTAGCTTAGATTAAGAAGTGTCTCGTATTCTCGGTGTGTTGTTTTCGTGCCTCCTTGTGGATTCGATCCCTAAGTGTTACAATGACATACCATTAGATTGTGGTATTGTGCACAATGGGTTAATTGTGCGAACCTTAAAAAGTATGCGAACCGTAAAAAGTTCACTATCAACTACTTCTGCTCATCGAAGGTTTGTCAAAAGCGCTTTGGTTGCCGAAGCATGGGCTTTGAGATTGGGATTCGAATTGGTGCATGAAAAAGGATGTGTCGAACTCCACGTCATCTTGGACTCGCTATTTCTGATCAATTCCTCTGATTCGCACAACGAAAATTATATGATTTCCTATTTCAATTATTCTTTGTTATTTGTAATGGTATTTCATGTAATATTTTACCAAACAAAATTTATTTTCAAAAATATCTTCTTAAATAATATTATAGAAATACAAGATTTTGGGTACAATGTTTGCTCACAGGAAGAAGGACAAACAGATGCAATAACCGCCTTTTTCGCTTGGCCTCCTTTCGTCGTTTGTTTCCGGGGCCACCGGCATACGTCGGTGGTTCTCCTTTCTTCTGGTTTCTACATAGAAATAGTTTAATAAGTTTCTAGATTGTGGTCTTAAGTTTCTTTGTTCTCTAAAATGATGTCATCAAAAATATGTAGGAGACGCTGTTCACGAAGTCATGATGTTGTTTCCTTAAGCCCTCTCTCGTTTTATCATCTTAGACATCCTTTCAAAGTAGATCTGTATTTGGTGGTGATAACGTTAACGATTCAATTCGTAACCGTTCTCATCATATTCATGTCGGTTCCTTCTAACAGTGTCTTCTCTCACCGTAGAGTGTCTTTTTCCGGAGACAAATTTGCCTCCGATGTAGAAGTTTGCAGGCTTTGGTTGATTGGGTTGATCCTGCCAATCGATTGTGGTGGAATAGCTTTCAACAATTTCAGATTTTGACAACATAATTTGGAATAATCTTTCCTCTATTTCTCTTACTAATGGCAAATAAATCAAAGAAGATGATGCGGGAGAGAAGACTGATGTGCGATGATGCGATGGTGGAATTGTCAATAGAACTGTGCAAAGTAGAGACTTGCGAAACGTGTTTCAATGTCATCGGAAATGTCATATATGGATTCAAATTCAGGTTTGGAAGGGAATTGATATTAGTACAAGTCAGATCAATAAGGCCATCAACGGATTGGATTTTCGATCCGAGTATTGGCGGGTTTAGGGTCAATGAAGAAGGTCAACCACATGACGGATTAATGTTCATTTGGGATCGTATTGAGAAAAAAGCAAAGTTATTGTTTTTTTAGAATGACACTGACACTGATATAGCAACCATATATCAGATTGTCAATTGTTCTATCATCGAAAGCATTGGGTTTTATAATGCGATGTGCAAATTGGAGTGGCTTTAAAGAGAAGATAGCCACGCACAACTTTCACATAAGAAAATTGATTACAGAGGAGGAAAATAACGTATTAAATAATTCGTTAGCGAGTAAGGCTTTACGAAAAAACGTCGTCAAATTCACTTATTAGTTCTATCGTCTTCAATATATGGCGCATATTTCTGCTTATGTAATAATTGTTTTCGAATGTTCTGTAATGACTTTGTAAACTCGTTTTGATATCAATGAATTTGTTTACTCGGAAAAAAAATAAATAAATATTATAGAAATAAAAAAAAGTTTCATTTATGAAATAATTCATGATTAGTTGATATGGCTCCAACTCAGTTTGAGTTAGATACAACTTTATATTGGTTAACAAATATACAAGTTATAAGGGCGTAAATGCAATTTTCAACAAATCAAACGTGGTTCCGGCTAACCCATGTTATCATTTGCTAGCTAGTTAAGCAAAAGTTTATTAATATTTTGCTAGATCATCATAGGATTGTCGTATAAACTATAAAGAATGCTGAAACTTTATTGATATTTTGCTAGATCATCATTGGATTGTCATACAGACACACTGTCGGATCTGCAATCGATTTCTAGAACACTTTGGTATTTAGGTAACTAGTTCGGATCGGTTTGGTGGAACATATTCGATCAGAGTTAAAATCAAATGACAGATCAGTCTATATGTTAAGTGATATCTAGGTTTCTTTATATTCCGTAGTAGTTGCTTTTTTGTTAAAGTTGAAGAAATTGATGGACATTATAAATTCGTAAATGGGGTGAAAAGAGTAAAAAATGAAAATATTGATGGTCCACACGTATTAGCTCTAAAATGTATATTCTCTTTGCTATTTCCTTTGATTAACAATCGTCCCTACTTTTATCATCAATGCAAAACAAAGTATATATGTTGCAAAACACTTTTAAAATTAAATAAAATTTAGAAAACGTCGAATGCACCATATAGGATTAGACTGATTAATGGCTTGGCCATTATATTTGGCTACTCGAGCATTGGAGTTCAAATCCAATTTCATTGTTGAAAAATTACAAACACAATGTGTTGGGAATCCCGTTAGATGTCCAACTCATATATACCGTTTTAAGTTTCATGAATTTAAAATTCTCTCTTACAACACATATCTGAATTTGAATCCAAGTCTTGTACGTTTTAGATTTAATATTTGAAATCTATATGCGTATATGTAGGCCACTTGAAAGACTTCTAATAATGCATCTTACTTTCATCTTTTTAAAAACATTCCTATGAAAAAATGAGAAATATCCAAAAATAACACTTGGTCAATATTTCTAAACGTATATTACATTTGAACGGATCATATTTATCTCTTTAACCACACCATCCATTCAATTCTCTTTGTTTTCTTTTTTCATGAATGCCATTCATTCTCTTAGTCAAAGAATTTAATCCCTTTCTAGTATAAAGTAGACCCTTGATTTCTATTTACTTTTAGTTGAAAGAAGACCCTTGTTTAATAGCTTTATGTAAATTTTATTACTCTTAAGTATTGTTGGGTTATGCTTTTGAAATACAAATCTCGTTTGGATATTTTTGGTTCGTTTTGAATGATATTTATCTCTTTGTTTATATGTGTCTTTTTTTTTTAATTCAATTTTGTTGAATTTTACATGATTCGCTTAATATTTTTGCTAATTTTTAAAACTAATACTGATTCTCAAAGCATGCTTTAGAAACCAATCGATGTGCCTGGAAAAACAATAACAATCGATGTGAAGTAAATCCTAAAAAGTAATGTTTTGCGTGAAACTCTATTAAAACAGAGAAAGGAGAAAAAACATAGTGAAGAGGGAAACATAGTGTGTCTCTGAGGAAGAGAAAGACGATTAGAAGAGATCTGCTTACAAGAGAGAAACGATATCCGCTGAAATAAAGCGAGTAAGAACAGATAAACGATCCCTGTAACGTGTGTGAGAACACATCACTTGTGACAATTGTGTGTTCCTGTGACCCTGTATATGTCACTTCCTTTTCAGGAGCTTTTATTCACAATCGCATGTTGCTCGCATATGAACGTTTGGAGCAAATCATACTCGACCTATACTGTAGTTTGCGGTCCAACCTCCATGGGAAGAAAGTGATCAAATGTTACGAGAAGATGGAAAAGGAACCGCTACAACTAGTTGTTCCAATGCCTATTTAACCTCCAATTTTGATGTGTTATCCCAATCATGGACAGTTAATTTAGTTATATAAGCTACTAGTCTCTTCTAAATCAACATTTGACCTTGTCAGCGGAATTTTCTTTCCCATTATTATGCACAAATCACTATTTTGTAACTTAATTAAGATTTTAACGTACATGAAATGCTTGCATCTAATAATGCTAATTTGGTTGTAAGATAGATGCCATTTCATTATTGGTACTTAAAATATGGCTTTTGATAATCTCAATTGGACATTCATACTCAACATTCTAAAGGCTTTCAATCTTCCAGAGATTTTCATCAAATGGATTCGGGTATGTATCTCCACCCCCTCTTACTTTGTGGCTGTGAATGGAGAATTGGCAGGTTATTTCCCGGGAAGAAGAGGGTTGAGGCAAGGTGATCCGATATCCTCCTACCTTCATTGCTATGGACATCCTTTCAAAAAAACTTGACTTGGCAGCCCGTGACAGAATTTTTAGGCTTCATCCTCTCTGCTCTGATCCCATTATCACCCATCTAAGTTTTGCAGATGATGTTTTACTTTTCTTTGATGGCTCAGATGCTTCTCTTGAGGAAATCCTAAGAATCTTGCAGGAATTTCACACCGTCTCGGGTCTAGGACTTAACAAGCTGAAAACTTGCTTATATCTTGATGGGAACAACCTCATGCGTTCAAGATCTTTGGCAGACAGATTAGGCTTAGCTCAAGGATCGTTACTTGTGCGTTATCTGGGTCTACCTCTTCTGCCTCACAAGCCCAGACCTTGCAATTTCCAGTCTTTAATAGACATGATCAAGAACCGCATCTCTTCTTGGAAAGTCCGGTTTCTCTCCTTTGGTGGTCGTCTTCAATTGATTCAATCGGTAATCAACAGTACCATCAACTTCTGGTCTGCAGTTTTTCCACTACCAAATAAGTGTCTTAAAGAGCTGGAACATATCTGCAACTCTTTCTTGTGGAGTGGGGCTCCAAACTCAGCCATAAGTGCCAAGGTTGCCTGGAGCTCAGTTTGCACGCCAAAGTTCGAAGGAGGTTTGGGGCTTAGAAGGCTTTTGGATTGGAATAAAGTTTTTGGTTTAAAATTGATTTGGCTACTTTTTGCTGAAGCTGGCTCTTTTTGGGTCTCTTGGGTGAAGGCTCACCTAGTCAGAAACAGAGTCTTTTGGGAGGCAGATTTCAGCGGTGTTGGTAGTTGGATTTGGAGAAGAATTACCAAGCTTAGATCTCTGGCTCGGCCGTTTATTGTTTTCCAGGTTCGATCGGGAAACACAGCGTTGTTTTGGCATGATAATTGGACTTCTTTAGGTCCTCTAATCGATTTAACGGGTGAGGCTGGTCCTAGAGTCTCGGGCATCTTTTATCTTGCAACAGTTTCTCAGGCTATAGATGATCAGAGTTGGCTTTTACCAAGAGGGAGGCATCCAATTACTCTTCTTCTTAAAGCTTGCCTTTCTCCTTCACCTCCGGTTCTAACTCCGCATCAGGATGTGTTTCTCTGGTCCACCTCTGTTGGTTCCACGCCAACCAGGTTCTCTTCTAAACTTACTTGGGGAGCTCTCCACCCGCCTCTTCTTCTCATACCTTGGAAGAAATCGGTTTGGATTGTAGGGGCGATTCCCAGATTTTCTTTCTTGGTTTGGGTATCGATTCGGGATAGGCTTCCAACGAGAGACAGACTGCGTTCGTGGGGTATCCAGGTTCCTTCGACTTGCTTGATTTGTGGGATTGAGATCGAGAATAGAAATTCTTTTCGTGTGATTACTCTCAGGGAATTTGGCAATACTTCATCAACAATGCCTAATTGTTTCCTCCTTCCAGCTTTGAGGATATCCTCATTTGGGCGCACACATCTTCTACGAACCACAAGATCTCCATAGTTTGCAAACTCTACTTACAAGCGGCTATATACTCCATATGGAAACAAAGGAAAGCTAGACTTCATCGGAACGAATCCCGCCCCTTCACGTTTTTAATTCGAGACATAGACCAAGTAATTAGAGCGAATCTGACCGGCCTGGATCGGGAAGCTTCCTCTCTTCCATTTACAGCTGCTCAACATGGTGATACTTTTCTTACCACTTGGTTTCGGATAACACAAGGCTCACAATTCTCTCCACATCGGCTTTTAGGGAGTAATTCCACTTCTGCTTAATCTCTTCAAATTGTTTACTCGTGTTTTGTACAGCGGATTGTAGTTCTCAGTTTTAGTATGTAGTAGTTATCAGATCGGGCACTGTATGGCACATGTGCTTTGTATCAACTATATTCGGATATTCAAATTAACCATTAACAAAAAAAAAAAAAAAAGGATTGTCCTTTTTAAATTGCATATCATTTTGGACTTTGATTTTGTCGAAAATTGTATATTCAATCACATCAAATTATGGCCCAACTCTTTTGAACTTTAATTTTGTTCTATCTTCCCGTATACACTCGGTTCTCATAAGGACAAAACAAAAAATATATCATTCATGGTAAAAGAATTGACACAATTCAAATATTTTCCGTACTTTTATTTTCATGAGACATATATATTGTTGTTTGTCAATAATATGCATTATGTTAGGTTTTAATTCGGATGGTGATACAAATACAACAATGATAAACTAAAAAGTGACAAACAACAATATGTTAGGTAGTCAAAGTGCTATACTTTTGCAAATAAGTTTTTAAAGTGTTAAAAAACTAAGAAAACCTAAAAAAAATGACAAAATCTCCCTAAATTAATGGAAACATAAAAGTTGAGAAGAAAGTGTTATTCCAATTTTTAAATAGAAGGAGATATAGTTAAGCCCACCTGAATCTTGCCAAATCTGATAAGAGACATAGCTCTGATGTCGAGAACCGGACTTTTTTCGGTGACATTGTTTAGCTCAAGCGGGCCGGTTTTCGGTCGGCGTAGACCTAATCGGTCGTATTTCCGAACGAAAGACTAGCCATAATATGCTCTTAATTATCAACCCACATATACCCCAATAGTAGGATAATAATGAATAAGTTTCAAATTCTCTCTTACAACACATATCTGAATTTGAATCCAAGTAAACGCAAAGTCTTGTACGTTTTAGATTTAACATTTGAAATCTATTTGGGTATATAAGCCACTTGAAAAACTTCGAATAATGCATCCAATTTTCATATTTTTTAAACATCCATATAAAAAATGAAAAATATCTAAAAATAACACTTTTCATTACCGTAATTGTCATTTAAATAAACTATTAATCTAAACTATCTTGTTTTCATCCTCGAATTTACACAATTAATACTATTGATATTAGAGTTTAGATTTTAATACTAATAAAAACAGTTGAAAATAAGTATTCTAATTTGTTTTGCTAGTTGCCACAATTTATTCCGCTAAACAAAAACATTTAATCAAAAAGTTGCAGTGAGGTGGTTCCCAGCTGGAGAAGATTCGGCTCTGTTGGTCCAGGTCAGGAATCGAGTCTCTTCGGGTGTGAAATTATCAAACTAAGTTTTGGCCAAGTGGAACATTATAAGTAGGTTATGTCACTCTTGCTTGGTAAATTAGTTTAGACCAGTTAAAAGTTTTTGATTACTTCCTAGTTTAATCAAAAAAAAAAAAATTTATTTTATTTTATCAAATAACAAAGTGGGGATGCATGTAAAAGTTCTCCCCGAAACACAAAGCACGAATGAGTTATTGGTGCGACTCTAAAAGCAAGGAAACGAATTATACAAACGGGTCCCATATTGTACGGTAATCGTCAGTCCTTACATGTAGTCTATAAAACTATCTCCAAAGGGGTTTTTACCATTATTTTTAATACTCCCTCTGTTTTATAATAAGTGTCATTTTAACACTTTGCACACAAATTAATAAAACATATTGAAAATTCAATTATACCCTTCAAATATATAATAACTCTTGGAATTTTTCATTAAAACTGATGTTAAATTAGGTATTTTGTGCCAAAATTTGCATTGAAAATCTAAANTCCATTGACTTGTCATTGGGTGATAGTGATGATAGTGTATGTTTTCCAACTCTTTTTGTGCCTATTAATAATGATCCCAAACATGTAAAGTTGTTGACTTGTGAAGAAATGTTTTGGCATAAGTTTGCAAACTCTAAATGTTAATCTAAACAAAATTATAATTTTTTTTTTAAGAACCCCATTAGGGGTTCTACCATTGGAGCATACAAAATTAAAAGTTCTTAGAAAAGGTTCTTAACTTAAAATTTATGATTAAATATTTATAAGAACCCCATGAGGGGTTCTACCAATAATGATGCTCTAAAAACTCTCTAATTAGAACCGGTTCTAACAAATATTTGCTATTTTGATTTAAATTTTGAGCAATTTAATGTTAAGATCCCCTTAAAATCCCCCCTTTGGAGATGCTCTAAGCAATAAAGAGATTTTCTTGGTCAATATTTCTAACGTATATTACATTTGAACGTATCATATTTATCTCTTTAACCACCATCCATTCATTTTCTACTTTTTTTCTTTCAGAATTGCCATTTATTCTTTTGGTTAAAGTTATGATGTATGATCAGAGACTTAAATCCCTTATTGGTATAAAGTAGACCCGTGAATTCTATTTAATTTTAGTTGAAAGAAGACCCTTGGTAGAAAATTAGCTTTGTGGTTTAAAATATTACTATCGATTTTAATTTATATATATTCACAAACTACATGCTAATCACTAAATCAACAAAACAGGATTAGGATCGTAGATTGCAAGTCGTTAAGAAATTTGGCAGATGTCACCCCTAATTCAATAATGTTTTTGTCTCACATAATTTAATTTCTCTCCCTAATTTAATTGGTCATGTTGGAATCAAAAGTCAACCATAAACACACCTTCCTCTTTTTAATAGACACACAAGAGACGGCCTTTCTTCTTCGTGTCTCTCTTTCTCAACTCTGTCAACATGTCAGGAGCTCTAACTTGCTCTGCGGCAGATCTCTCCGCCCTGCTCGGTCCCAACGCCACTGCGGCGGCCGACTACATATGCGGCCAATTAGGCACCGTTAACAACAAGTTCACCGATGCAGCGTACGCCATCGACAACACTTACCTCCTCTTCTCTGCTTACCTCGTCTTTGCAATGCAGCTCGGCTTTGCGATGCTCTGTGCTGGCTCCGTTAGAGCCAAGAATACGATGAACATCATGCTCACCAATGTCCTTGACGCTGCAGCAGGAGGGCTCTTTTACTATCTCTTTGGTTACGCCTTTGCCTTTGGGGGATCCTCTGAAGGATTCATTGGAAGACACAACTTTGCTCTTAGAGACTTCCCGACTCTCACCTCCGATTACTCGTTCTTCCTTTACCAATGGGCGTTCGCAATCGCGGCCGCTGGAATCACTAGTGGTTCCATCGCGGAGAGGACACAATTCGTGGCTTACTTGATCTACTCTTCCTTTTTAACCGGATTTGTTTACCCGGTCGTCTCTCACTGGTTCTGGTCCCCGGACGGATGGGCCAGTCCTTTCCGTTCAGCGGAAGACCGTTTGTTTAGCACCGGAGCCATCGATTTCGCTGGCTCCGGTGTTGTTCACATGGTTGGTGGCATAGCAGGATTATGGGGTGCTCTAATCGAAGGTCCTCGACGTGGCCGGTTCGAGAAAGGTGGTCGTGCTATTGCTCTACGTGGCCACTCTGCTTCGCTTGTTGTCTTAGGGACCTTCCTCCTATGGTTCGGTTGGTATGGTTTCAACCCCGGTTCTTTCGCTAAGATCCTCATTCCATACAATTCTGGTTCCAACTACGGCCAATGGAGCGGGATTGGCCGAACAGCGGTTACAACCACGCTGGCAGGATCCACGGCGGCTCTGACCACACTCTTCGGAAAACGTCTCCTCTCAGGCCATTGGAACGTAACTGACGTTTGCAACGGGCTACTTGGAGGGTTTGCGGCCATAACCGCAGGTTGCTCCGTGGTGGAGCCAGGGGCAGCAATCGTATGCGGCTTCGTGGCTGCCCTTGTCCTTTTCGGATGCAACAAGCTCGCAGAGATGGTACAGTACGACGATCCGCTCGAGGCGGCGCAACTACACGGAGGGTGCGGCGCGTGGGGGCTGATATTCGTAGGACTCTTTGCAAAGGAGAAGTATCTAAACGAGGTTTACGGAGCGACCCCGGGAAGGCCGTACGGACTTTTAATGGGTGGAGGAGGGAAGCTATTGGGAGCACAATTGGTTCAAATACTTGTGGTTGCAGGATGGGTTAGTGCCACAATGGGAACACTCTTCTTCATCCTCAAAAAGCTCAATTTGCTTAGGATCTCGGAGAAGGATGAGATGGCCGGTATGGATATGACACGTCACGGTGGTTTTGCATATATCTACTATGATAATGATGATGAGTCTCACAGGGCCACTCAGCTTCAAAGAGTAGACCATGGATCTCCTTTCCCTTAATTGCTTTTATGTAATTTTATTACTGTTGGGTTACGCTTTTGAAATACAAATCTTGTTTGGATATTTTTGGTATGTTTTGAGTGAAATTTTCTCTCTTATTTCTATTCAATTTTGCAGAATTTTACATGCTTCGCTTAATATTTTTCCTTGTTTTTTATAACCTAATACTGATTCTCAAATGGAGTGAATCTCTATCACATGCTTTATAAACCAATCGATGTACCGGGGGAAAAAAATAACAATCAATGTGAAGTAAACCCTAAAAAGTAAGAACAGAGCATCTCTTATTACAACAGAGAAACGATCCCTGTAACATGTGTGAGAACCACACATCACTTGTGCCCATGTATATATGTATATACATTGTGTGTTCTTGTGACCATGTACATGTCACTTCCTTTTCATGAGCTTTTATTCACAATCGCATGTTTCTCGCATTCAATGGCCAGAAGATGAATATGGTGAAATGAGAGAGCTTCTAGTCAAACATGTTATCGCGGCTGCGTTAAAACTAATATGTCAATTACGTTTGACATGAGAGACCTTATACTCTTAAAAAGAGATTCTCCTCCGACAAACATGGAAGCTCTGTCGTCCAGAAATGTATCGAAACACATCAACAATACAATCCAACAAAGAACTTGCAGAACTCTATGAATGTTTCTACTTTTCATTCATTTTCCACCTCAACTCAGTTGGATTCTGAAGAACAAGAGAATAGAGCTAGAGAATGATGTTTGGGGAATCAGTGTGCTCAGGACATACTTGGCCAATGCATAGAGGAGCGCAAAGAATCTCACTGTGAAGTTCGATAAGAGCCAATAAACATATAGGAAAGCATATGATGGCAAGACTTGTCTTTTCTTTTAGCATATGAAATACATATAGGAAGAAAAATGCATACTGTGAAGAAAGAAAAAGAAGAAACTCACTGCTTCTTCCTTCTTTTTCTCAAGTTCAACTTTTTTTTTTTTCCTCAGCCATTTTTGGCTTTGTGTCTTGTTGTGGATAACACTGGTTGTGTGCCTTACGTGTGTTGTTTTCTGTGTCTGGATCTTACTGATCTTACTCCAACCCTTGCTGAATCTTGTTGTGAATAACACTGGTTGTGTGCCTTACGTGATAGCTAAATGAAGTGAAGATGCATGTTATTTGTTATTGTGATGTTTAGTTGCATCGAATAGAAACCCTAATTATGGAGTCCCCTCCATAGTAAATTTAAGGGTTTGTTTTGTAAATAATTTATAAATCTAAGGGACACCGTTTCACATACTCATAGACTCTGGAACCACTTACACGTACCTGCCCGGTAGCTACTGCAACCAAGTGAAGGTCGTGACCAGCCCTGGCTCAGTAGCAAGGGCGAGGGGTGCGACGGCCCCGGGGTTCCGGCCCGTGCCCTAATAATTAAAGGCCCATTTTTGTTTTTGATATATAATTTTACTAAAAAAAATAATAATAATAATAAATATTAAAGTGAAAAGGGTCCATACATATTTTATAAGTATTTTTTTTAATAACAAATTCTACAAAAACATTACACAAACAAATTTTATTAAAAACAAATAGTAAAAAAACTTTAATAAATAAATTTAAAGGGTCTAAAAATTTTTTTTTGCCCTAGAGCCCCGAATAATGTTGAGCCGGGGCTGGTCGTGACAGCGGAACACGAGTAACTTACTGGTCCGACATGCTTTGCTACAAATCGACGACCATAGATATCTTTCCGGTGATCACAATGCATTTCTCGGGCAATGCGAATCTTGTCTTGGATAAGTACAATATGTTTATGGATATTGGAGGAGAAGTCTTTTGTCTAGCGATTATGTGTGCTCCGACGACACCAATTGCTGAAGCCGCTATTTTTGGTAACAGAGCACATAACAATTTGTTGGTTGGTTATGATTCATCCTCTTTGGTAATTTATTTTAAGCCCACCGATGGTTATGCATTGTGGAGTTAGAGAAACCAAACCAAGAGAGTCTCTTTCAGTTTTACCTTGGATTTGTTTTAATGAGCAATATACGAATGAGTTGCACAACCTTAAACCGAACCAAAACATTGCGAGAATTAACCAGAATTCAAATAAAACTCAGAATTTTGCCTTAAAAAGAAAGCTCAATAGAAAGCTGTGTTTTAGTTTAGCCTCTCACAGCTTGAACTGTTGCAATCATGTGAGCCATGATGAGGGCGTATCGAACAGCGGTGTGCTGTGGAGTGTAGCTGTCTGCAAGTCCAAACTCCCCAAAGTTAAGCTCTATGTTCACAAACTTACCCGGCAATAACCTTTTAGACAGAGCTTCGTGCCATATCTCCAAGAACTCCTCCATCACTTTCCTTGCCTTTTCCATTGATGATATAGGAAGATACTCCACCTGAATAAATGATACACACACAGCCATTAGTTACACAAAACTCCAAACTGAGATTACAAGAAATAAAGACAATCTGGATTTCATCTTCTAAATGCATCAACATTGATCAAAAGCTCATCATCTATCTAAACATGGTAAATAGCGTCAAGGATCATCACCAAAATGTGAATAGCTCCGTACCCTTTTCGTGATATTAAAATTGAGATTACAAGAAACAAAGACAATCTGGATTTGCATCATCAACACTGTTCAATCTTCATCAGCTGTTTTAACATGGGTAAATAGCATCAAGGATCCTCCCCATCAACAATCTCAATTGTTGTAAATAGCATCAACTAAGATAAAAAGCAATTCGCTTCATACCTCCATAACTATTCCTCTAACATTCTCGGAGTGAGTGGGAACAACTTTACCAACTCTCAAGCGAAAATCACCAAGCTGATACTGAAACCCATCAATGTAAAGAGCGACCTTGGATTTGTAAGACTGAAGCTTCTCCATTATCAGCTGAATCGACGAATCTGCTTCCAGGACGATCCTCTGCGACCTGATGATGAAATAGTACTTACTCGGCTGATCCGCTAGCGAAATCCCTAGAAAATCACGCGGGAAATCCGCTTGATTCGCCTGGTCTGCTCGAAATCTCAAGGTTAAACCCGACGCAAAGCTGAAGAAGAAGAAGAAGGATGAGAAATCATCGGAACCTAACCTCGCACCATGGGTTTGTAAAAGGTGAGAGCGGCTTTCCATCTCCCTTCTTTGACGCCATTGATGCTCTCTACGCACTGTGTAGCTTCGTTGAGGATTTGGCTGCTTACTGTCGATCCTTGATTAGGTTGCCAATACAAAACCCTACAAAAACGCCATTGATGATTAACGAGTGAAAATTGAAGGTATGAAGAATGATTCTTCAGAGTTTTTTTTCTTCTGCAAATCATCAAAACGTACCACTTGACGGGCATTGTTGTTGAGTGAGAGGGAGAAAGCAAATTGCGGAGGAGCAAGCAACCACCGACCCAACAAAAAAATGTTTATCCGGTTTGTTCGGTTCTCAGTTTGTTGGGGTTGGGCAAAATCTCGCCGACATAAACTGAACAAAAATTCTATTCGGTTGGGTTCGAATGTCGACTTATCCGGTTCAATTTTTATTGGTTTAGTTCTTCGGTTATTTGGAGTCGGTTTAGAATCATCTATATATATAAAATAACATTTTCTCTCTTCTCAGACTGCCTCAGCATCCACATGTACACTATTTTTCTTATAAAAACAAATTTAATCGGGCTTCACTATCGCCAAATCTTCGACCATTAAGACGAAGAAAAAAAATTATCTATATATATAGGAAACATAGAGAGGCACGACCAATAATATAAATATACATATATTAGAATCATTGGATATACATAGATTAAAAGTAAAGAGAGAGAACAACTGTCAATAATGACTACGTAATCTCTTTAACAAAATCTATGTTAGAAATGAGGAAATAGATTCCTCTTCTTCATATCTTACCAACCCAGGAAAAAAACCAGAAAAAATCACCTATACAAATCAAAAATCAGAATCATTGGATATACATAGATTAAAAGGAAAGAAAGAGAGCAACAACCAATAATGAATAATTGAATACATCGGAAGTGTGGCTGAGAATTTGTAAAACCAGATCGGAAGTTTAGTTGGCGATTAATTTGATGAAGATGAAGAGGACGACTCATTGAAATTACTTTATTACTTGGACCCTTATACATTTTTTCCAAGCCCAATTAAGTATGGCGTTTTAAAAAAAAAACATTATCCAATTTTTTTTTTAATAACAGAATTTTAGAAACCTAATTGTAAGAAATCTAATTAACTTCTTAAAAAAGAATAAAGAGACAAAACGTTTTAAATCCGCGTTTTTTTTAGGAAAAGAAATAGGGTAATGGGTTCAAGAAATATTCAAGATTTCGGGTACCCATCAGGTAAAAACTCATCTTTAACATCCGTATTCAAAACCAATAAAAACCACATGATCAACTAAATCACCACCATCTAGCTAATTGGAAGTGCCACATACGAGCATTGAATCGTTAAGAAATCTCGACGACGAAAAAAATGTTGCAATATCCCAACACGGAAAGTTTGGGAAAACTTTTTATTTTTTTAAATTGTGGAAAAATGGAAACATAATTTAAGTTGAAAGATTGTTAAATCTTTTACTCTACTGGGTTTCGCCCGTATTAGAGGCTTCTTATTATGTCTGTATATTACAATTTTTATCANTCAATTTGACGGCGTCACCAAGTTTGCTCCTCTTCAACGCCGGCCACAGACACCGCAACCGCATGCGATCTATATCGTTGTCTCGCCGTTGTGCTTGTTAGATCTCTAATCTAATGTCAGTTTTAGAAGCCAATTTTAAAAAATATTCTCAAAGTAATTATCAAAGCCAATATGGTATATGTTTTGTTCTTGCTTGGATTGTTCACCACATGTTCGATAAAATGCTTCTTCGAACTTTGGCTTCCCCAAAGATTATGTTTTTTTCTTTCTTATTTATGCGTTTCAGAGATAAACCCCAAAGATTATGTTCTTTTTTTTCGATTTTAACGATTAGAATAAGCAGTTGCTAATGGATATCAGTAGCTCATTGAGTGTGTCTCTGCAAATTTGTGTCCTTTTTAGATTTGAAGTACTTCTACTACCAACGATTTGGATTTTTTCTAGACTTGTTTTCCTTCTCCCTTGGATTTGGGGTTTAATTTGAAGTGGTTTCTTGTGTATATGTTGACTTTGGATACTTTTGGCTAAATGGTATTCTGAATTTTGGAAATTTTTTTAGCAGGCTTTATGAAACACTCGATACTTGAGACAACTTGCATTGAATTAAAAGGTTGCCACACTCTTGATGGCAATTGCTTTTGTTCGTAGTCTTCAAAGAGCTTCATCTCGTCTTAGTAGATCTTCATATCCACTTCTCATTTCTTCCAGGTTTGTATATCTAAGACCATTACAACATAGTTAGTATGTTATATACGAAATGTGATTATACATACTCTTGTAAAATTTTCCCACTAGGTTGCTTCCGCAAAGCCAAGAGCTTTCGTATTCAACATGGACATTCTTTCCACCGACCATCTCAACGATTTCAAGGCCGATATGTAGAAACTTTAGCCATGGTACTGTGAACCTAGTGATATCAGAAGGGAAACCCAAGTTTGAAACTCGGGAACTTGATCCTCCCAAGAAATGGAAGTGGTTGACTAAAAAGAGGCTCAAGTTGAAAAGAAAGAAAGAAAGAAAGAGAGGAAAGGAATGCAGCCAACAGGAAAGACCCACGTCGACTTTCTGTCAAGGGGAAGAAAAGAAAGTTTGCTAATCCAGAGGAAAGAATAAAACACAAGCTTGAAAAGGTCTAATTTCATTAGTAAATCTATGAATTTGATGAATTGAAGTTTTACTCGGTGTGTATTTTTGGTGCTGTTCTTGTATCAGGCAAAGATCAAAGAAGCATTGTTGATTGAGAAACTCAAACGGTATGAAGTTGCTAAAGTGCAGGGACCTGAGGTTCAACCCCATGAGATTACCGGGGAAGAACGTTTCTACCTGAAGAAAATGGGCCAGAAAAGATCTAACTATGTACCGATTGGGAGAAGAGGAGTATTTGGCGGTGTTATTCTAAACATGCATCTACATTGGAAAAAAACATGAAACCGTTAAGGTTATTTGCAATAATAGTAAGCCAGGCCAGGTGCAACAGTACGCGGAGGAGCTTGCTAAACTGAGTGGTGGCGTGCCTGTTAACATAATCGGCGATGATACAATCATATTTTATAGAGGGAAGGGTTATGTTCAGCCGCAAGTTATGTCTCCAATCGACACATTGTCGAAGAAAAGAGTAAGGCTTCAAATTGTTGTTAGTTTTGTATCTTATTGTACATGAATGAGAGGTATAGCCCTTACCTGCTTAACATTGCATCTACGGTTTGTGCATTTCAAAACTTTACCATTGTTGAAATAGGATTTGCACTCAAATAACCTGCCTAAAAGAAACCAGAGGATGAATCTGTTTTTCCAATCGGTTTTGGCTATTAGAGTCTACTGTTGTTTGTTAGGGGTTAGGTTGGTTTGCTAGTTCTTAACATGGTCTTCTTTCTTTTGCAGGCATATACAAAATCAAAGTACGAACAATCTCTTGAGTCGGTGAAACATTTTATAGCGATTGCAGAGAAGGAACTTGAACTATATTACATGCATGTTGCTCTTTACGATGACCCGAAAAACAGAAATCCTCTTTCGATCTTGGATGATTCTCCATCAGAATCATCACGTAATCACCATTGGAATGAGCTTCATCTGAGTTGTTCGGACACTTAAGCTGATTCTGAAGATGAAGATGAAAATGAAGAGAGCTCTATGAATTTAGATAATGGTTCTTCTTCTTCTGCAGAGGAAGAACTGTCTGAAACCGAAACTGGTAGGGAATTGGACTTGTAGTAACTTTGGTTTATAGGACTTGTAAGTTGTAATAAAACACTTAACGTGTTGTTAAAACATGGCATGTGATGACTCTATTATAAATGGGTATAAGCCCAAAACTATAATGGGTTGATCCAAAGAGACTAAAAAGTTTTCAAACACCAAGGCAGATTGTTTGACCAGTGGTGTTAGGATATCGGTTTGGTTAACCGGGTCTTTCCCTTAAAGTTGAAAAAAAAAGGTATAATTTTTTTTAGTATTTATTCCTTAAACTTATAAAGAATAGAATCAAGTTTTTTCTAAATAGAGAAATTTCAAAATATCAAAAAGTAGAAAGAAGTTTAATCTGTTTAAAAATTATTACTATATGAATGAACTTAAACCTCACAGAAAACCAAGAGCTTTTGGTCGGGTGGTTTCTTCGTAGTTGGAAAAATTATTATGTTGGTTTAGGCTAGGGATCGACTCTCTGTGGAAGAATAATAAATCCATAATTTACAATTTTTGGCCATCCGAGTTTTCATATGGTTTCTTCGGGGCCCAAAATTTTTTGGTGTTGTGGAATGTGGATGATGCGTAGACCCTCGATGCGATAGGACTAAACACCCTACATCGATCGGAGTCGACGGTCTCTAGTTCAACCGGATCACCTGAGCTATCAAAAAAAAAAAAAAACCTCACAGAACTTATGTGATCACAGCAATGATCATGAATTAGGTAAATAATTTACATACTATTGACATGGTATTAAAATAAAATATTAAACATAAATAATAAAATAAATCCTGATTTTTTATATTCTTCTCTTTCTTAACAACTAGTGTGTGATCCGCGCTACGCGCGGACGTGAACACAATTTTAAAAAAAAATTGGTATAATATTATTTTTGTTTTATTAGTATGATTGTTAATGGATTTGTCTCTATTAATTTAAGAAATGTGGATTGTTTATTCTAAGTTTTTTGTTCTTTCTTAATTTTATGTTTATTTAATGTATTTCTTTAGTGGGTGATCCATAATTTGATTTTTTTTTCTTTGGTTGACTATTTATTCAATTAGTTGGTTTTTAAAAA
>PKML01035433.1:0-21861 GCA_002933935.1 Eutrema yunnanense
AAACTTAAGCAAAATAAAGCATAGCCTAAACATATGGCTTAAAACTCCTATTTATATCCTAAATCACGACTTGGGATCTTCTTGTAAATATCAAAGACTTCTGGGCACTTTTGTAATTCTTCAAATCTTGATAAAACTCGCGGGTCGTGTCTTGCTGCGATGGGTATCGATCGATACCAGGGGGTATCGATCGATACTGGCCGTGAAAACAGATACTCAGCAACACGACTTCAGCTTCTGCTCCAAAGTGCTCCCATAATCTTCAATATCTCCAATAATCCTCCAAACGTGCTAAGACCTGTAAAAGACTCTAAAAGACTACAAAATACTAGAAAGACTCTATAAAAAGGACTTATATCATGGCCTAAATAGGGTAAAAACCATGATATATCAAAAACCTTACTGCCTCTTCACAGCTGATGCGGTCTGAGCGACCTGAGTTTCCAGCTTCCTCTGACAAAGGTTGACAGCTTCAATCTTCCCATTCAGGTGGTCAATCTTCCCATTGAGATCAGTATACAGATGGTCAATTTTCCCATTGAAATCCACTTCCAGTTTTTGATGTCCCTGAAGAATATGCTCAAGCATGGATTCCATCTCGCAGTATCCAAAGCCATCTGGTACCTCCAATCGATCCCTCTGTAGAAAGTGCCCAGCAGCTGAACCTGATTGAACCCATGGTGCGGACAATCTCTCTGATATGATTTGAAGCGAATCCAAGCAGCCTTGAGTCCCTCTGTTGGACCTTGAAAAAATTGAGAAATTTTGTTCCTGAGCTCTTCGGATCACGCATCATCATAGAAATTGCACATGAATGCATTCTTCGTCTCATCCCATGTAGTTAGCGAACCAGGAGTCAACTGCTTCAGCCAATAAGCAGCATCTCCACTAAGAGAGTATGGGAAAAGTTTGCAGAAGAGGAACTCATTGGGCACTCCATTGTACTTCATACCAGTGACCAAATATTCGAACCTCTCGATATGATCCATGGGATGTTCATGAGATAGGCCATGGAAAGGATTACGACTCACAAGAGCGTAGTACGCAGGCTTCAGCTCAAAGTCATTCCTCTGAAAAGTTGGGATGCGAATCGCAGATCGATTGGCATAGAACTGATCAGGTCTGTTGTATTCGCCAAGTGTCCTAACTCGATCACCTGCAGCATTCCCAACGTTGGCGCGCCCAGCTGGCGCGACAATCTCAATAACAGCAGCAGGGACAACGACGTTTCCAGCTTCATCAAGTCGCTGCCCTCCCTCATTGCACACATGACGCTCTTGGTCTCTCAGAACTCCAGCCTCATCAGGTCTTAATACCACTGTGTTGTTCATTCCTGATGTTTGCTTTGCTTTTCTGTTTGTGCGTTCCACAAGTGCTAGCTGTTCCAGTGACATTTCAACTAGCTGAGTGCTCTTGTTGCTTCTGGTTTCACGAACGGACATACACCTGAAACCAAAACACTAGACAAGGGAAGTAAGTAATCAAAAAATACGTTGAGTATCGATCGATACCAAGTGGTGTCGATCGATATCAACAAAAGAAGACGACGAGTATCGACCGATACTACAGAGTATGGATCGATACCGACAAACTTAGTCGAAACTCGACAGCTAAAATCTAAAGGCGAAATTGAGTCCCCGGCAACGGCGCCAAATTTGATATGCTCAAATTAATACCCTAACAGTACTAAAGCAGTAGTTGCTCACCTAAGGTTCTATCAATTAATTAAACCAAATCTCTTTGCGAATAATCAATTTGCTCACCTAAGGTTCTATCAGGTAATTAATCGCACTGTCGTGCCTAATCAATTATCCTAAGATCTAAGTTCCAGATTCGCAACCTAGAATTAGCTTTGAACACAACCTAAGCGAAGAACCAATTCAGATGGTGAATCTTAATAAACTAATCAACCTAGCATTCAGAGAAAACCCTTATGATAACCCTGCACCTAAAGTGGATCTACTCAGACATGGAGATTGATAACAACATGATTGAATAGATCATCAAAGAAATCAATAGAAAACATGAGTTCAGAGTTGTCTCTCCAAAAACCAAAAGTAGAATCAAAGTAAAATAAAGCATAGCCTAAAAGTGGCTGTAAAATCCCTATAAATAACCTAAATCACGTTTTGGGTCTTCTTGTAAATATTAAAGACTTCTGGACCAAGTTGCAATTCTTCTACTCTTCATTAAAGTCGCGGGTCGTGTCTGCTGCGATGAGTGTCGATCGATACCAGGGGGTATCGATCGATGCTCGACGTGAAATCGGGTACTCAGCAACACGAATTTCAGCTTTGCTCCAAGATGCTCCAAGATGCTCCAAGATGCTCCAGAAAGTGGCTGATTTCAGCTGAGTGTAGTGCGATTCTACTCAACAAACCTCCTTGGGTCTGGCAGTTTCTTAAGGATTTTGTTGAGTAGAATCGCACTACACTCAGCTGAAATCATCATGACACCTTCTTCAAGGCTCAGACTGCTAGACACCATCATCTTCACGTACCTCCTGAAAGCTGGAGAAGTCTTAATAGCATCAACAAACGGAAGCTCCACAACCAACTTGTCTAACATAACCTTGCATCTAGCATCTTCCCATTCTTTCTTTGTCAGCTTAGGAAGTATATGATAAGGTATCTTAGTGGTGTACACCCTCTTCTTGACAATCTCGGGCTCCTTCTCTAGCTGTGTCTCAGTATCGATCGATACTTGAGGGGTATCGATCGATACACGGGTCTTTGGATCCACTCGGGTAGATCTCTGGACTAGTGTCGATCGACATTGGCTGGCATCGATTGATACCTGGGGATTTTCAAAATCTCAATCGTCATCTCCAGCAAGATCGACGAGATTTTCTGCGATTGGACTGTTCTTCACTCCTGTAAGCACCTCTTTTCCACTCCTCAAAGTGATGGCATTGATGTGTGCCCTTGGATTCTCAGTTTTCCCTGGGAGAAATCCTTCTTGCCTCTTCACAGTTGCGGCTGTCTGAGCAACCTGAGTTTCCAGCTTGCTCTGGGAAAGATTGATGGCCTCGATTTTCCCATTCAGATCGATGTACAGAGAGTCAAACTTCCCATTGAATTCCACTTGCAACTTATGCTGTCCCTGAAGAATCTGTTCCATCATGGATTCCATCTTATTATCTGTGGATTTTGGAGAGACTGGTTGGTACGAAGAGTTCCCATAATTGCGAGTGAAATCGCTGCTCTGAAGTGATTTATGAGTATATTGCTTCGCTCCGAAACCAGATTGGTTCCCCTCTAACTTGTACCCACCTTGATGATTGTTGTTGTTGAAGTTTCGGTTGTTGTTATACCCAAATCGCTGACCCTAAAAACCAGAACCACCAACGTAGTTAACATCCTCCACCACTTCTTCATCCATGATATCGACTCCATCAGCAAAATGTACAATCTTCTTCGATTTCCCAATCAGAATATCCAACTTCGCTTGAACTTCAGCAATATGCGATCCATCAATTCATGCAGCCTGCTTCTTCCGCTCGAAATCAGCATTCTTGGTGCTATTGCTAGACGCCAAGTTCTCAATCAGCACAACCGCATCATCTGGATATATGGTGTTGAAGTTCCCATTACTCGCAGTATCCAAAGCCATATGGTACCTCCAATCGATCCCTCTATAGAAAGTACCCAACAGTTGAACCTGATTGAACCCATGGTGCGGACAATCTCTCTGATATGATTTGAAACGGATCCAAGAAGCTTTGAGTGCCTCTGTTGGACCTTGAGAAAATTGAGAGATCTTGTTCCCGAGCTCTTCAGAACTCGCATCATCGTAGAAGTTGATCAGGAATGCATTCTTCGTCTCATCCCATGTAGTTATCGAATCAGGAGCTAACTGCTTCAGCCAATAAGCAGCATCCCCACCAAGAGAGTACGAGAAAAGTTTGCAGAAAAGGAACTCATTGGGCACTCCATTTTACTTCATACTAGTGACCAAATCCTCGAACCTTTCGATATGATCCATGGGATGCTCATGAGGTAGGCCATGGAAAGGGTTCTGACTTACAAGAGCGTAATACGCAGGTTTCAGCTCGAAGTCATTCCTCTGAAAAGTTGGGATGCGAATCGCAGCTCGATTAGCAAAGAACTGATCAGGTCTGTTGTGCTCACCAAGTGTCCTACCTCGATCAACTCCGGCATTCCCAACGTTGACCTGCGCAGCTGGCGCGACAATCTGACCAACAACAGCAGGAGGGGCAAAGACGTTTCCAACCTCATCAAGTCGCAGCCCTCTCTTATTGCACACTTGGCCCTCTTGGCCTCTCAAAACTCCAGCTTCATCAGCTCTTAAAACCACTGGGTTGTTCATCACATATGTTTGCTTTGTCTTTCTGTTAGTGTGTTTTAAACGTGCTAGCTTCTCTAACGATAGATTGACTAGCGGAGTGCTTTTGTTTCTTCTGGTTTCACGAATAGGCATGCACCTGAAACACAAATACCAAGAACGTTAGTAACAAAAACACGATGAGTGTCGATCGATACCAAGTGGTGTCGATCGATATCAACAAAAAGATACGACGAGTATCGACCGATACTACCTAGTATCGGTCGATACCGACAGGCTTAGTCGAAACTCGACAACTAAAATCTAATGGCGAAATTGAGTCCCCGGCAAAGACACAGAATTTGATATGCGCAAATTAATACCCTAAAAAGTACTAAAGCAGTTGATGTAGTATATAAGGGGTCGAACATAAGAACTCAGAGAAATCGCATAATAAATTGTATAGTGTCAAATCAAGCTAAACAGTTCAATTTAAAAGAAAGCAGTAAACAGTGAACGAGTTGTAATTCAATTGGAGAAAGATAGGTTCAGGGATATTTCTCAGGAAATCAATGAATGCAAAATAAACTAACTAATCAGGGTTCATGTTACGCACGGTTCTCGAACTCAAATCACTAGAGTATAATTAACCAACTGTCGTTGCGAAAACTATCTAAATCTAAACTTCAGAATCCCAAATTTCTTTGCAAATCCCTAAGAATAAATCAGCCTTAATTCCAGGTTTGATATGTTTACAAATCAATTAAACCAAATCTCTTTGCGAATAATCAATTTGCTCACCCTAAGTTCTATCAGGTAATTAATAGCACTGTCGTGCCTAATCACTTATCCTAAGATCTAAGTTCTAGGTGATCAGTCCAGAATTAGCTTTGAGAACAACCTAAGGTGAAGAACTAATTCAGATTATGAACCCTAAATAACTAATCAACCTAACATTCAAAGAAATCCCTTATGAGAATCCCTAAACCTAACAAGAGATCTACTCAGACATGGAAATTGAATCAATAAACATGTTTGAATAAATACTCAATAGAAAATAAGAAAGAGTAACAAAAAGGGTTCGAAATCTTCTCTCGACGAACAGAGTATCAGACTTGTCTCCCTTGAAAAGCTCTCTCACAAATCCAGAATAAAAATAAAGCGTAGCCAACAAAGTGGCTGTAAAATCCCTATAAATAACCTAAAACACGTTTTGGGGCTTCTTATAATTATGAAAGACTTCGGGACCAAGTTACAATTCTTCAACTCTTCACTAAAGTCACGGGTCGTGTCATGCTGCGATGGGTATCGATCGATACCAGGATGTATTGATCGACACTCATCGTGAAATCTGGTACTCAGCAACACGAACTTCAGCTTTGCTCCAAACTGCTCCAGAAAGGTCCAATAACTCCAATTATGCTCCAAACGTGCTAGAACCTGTAAAAGACTCTAAAACACTACGAAATAATATAAAGACTCTATAAAACATACTTATATCATGGCCTAAAAAGGGTAAAACCATGATATATCAATGGCGGCGATGAAAGAGACGATGACGGCGAGGATGAACGATGAAGAAGATGACAGCGAGGATGAACGATGAAGAAGAGAGGAGGACGTCGAGGATGAAGAACAGAAAAATGTAAGTGAAGCCAACAGTGAAGATGATGACGACGAGAGGATGACGACAACGACGATGAAGGCGACGGCGAGGAGGTCGAACGCGATGACGGCGACGACGAGGAGGCGAAAAACCGTGGGTGAGGAATATGAAAAGACAGTTTTTTACGTTTCTAGGGAAGAGGAGGGAAGTGAAAATGTTTTAGAAAGGCAAAACAGTTTTTTTGTTTTGAATTCAAAAACAATTTTTTAAGAGAAAATTAAGTCAAAATGGCATTTCTGTAAATAAGTAACTCAAATAGGGTTTTCTGTCTTTTAACAAAAAAGTTATGTTATTCTAGTCAACTCAGTTCTGAGGGTGTTATTCTAGTAAATACATGAAAAAGTAGTGTTATCATGAGTAATTTTCTCTTATTATATTTACAAAGTTAAAGTTTTATATCGAAAAGATGTGTAGTGAATGAATATTATTTGATCTAAACTAATAGTAGACAATATATACAATATTAATGTAACATATATCATCCACATGTATGCCACATCATTTTGATATTTAATTTTCAGAATTTAATTAGTTAAATTTTGATATACATATTAACTATACATTTTATTAAATTATGCAAAGAATTTGAAAGGTCATTTTCTTATTCATATCATGAAAACTTAAAAAAATCAACAAAATTTATTGAAAAAATAATAAATTTAAAATCTTAGTTTTACTAGATGCGCCGCCGTGTGGTGCAGCTGTCCCTGCGGAGTCATCAACCTACTCGTGCTCGCGATCTACAAAGTCCCCCGCGGGATCTGCCGTCCTCTACCGACGGACGGAAAAAGCGAGAGGTTGCAGAGAGTATTCCGGTATTCGGAATTTGCGATCATCCATTGGATAGCAAAGACGACGACGATGATTTCTTGAATCTGAAATACATCAAAAAATCAGTAGGGCTGACAACGGACGATGAGACCGATGAAGACGACGAGGCTGTGCTGGTATTAGAGAAAGAGATGTGGAATATATTGATTTTTTTTTTCTTGATTGTGTGGTGACTGCAGGCCCGGCCCAACAAAAATGGTGGTCCGAGACAAGGAAAAAAAATGTGACCCTTTGTAAAATATATAAAATAAAAGTTTTAAGGTATAATTCCAATTTAATTTAAAAATCACTGGAAAAAAAAAACTTGATATTAAAAAGGATAAGTATAAAAACAATTTAGTGGCCTTATAAAAAATGGAAACATCAATTTTGTGGCCCATAAAAAACTAAAAAAAAAGGTGGTCCAAGGCAATGGCCTAGCCTCTGGGCCGGGCCTGGGTGACTGTCGTGATGTGTGTGCAAATCAAAATGTAATCAAATGTTAAAAAAAATTGATTTTGGATTTGATCTACTTTGATTTGAGTCAATAGATCTCTCTGTTTGATCGATTGTTGTTTGTTCTGGGCTCACAAAATCAATACGTGAAGAATCTTTGTGTATTTTTGATTGTGGATGAAGAAGAAAGCAAAAACGGGTCGGGCCAGTATTATTTTGGGTCAGATCTGGTTAAAATTAATTTTAATTTTGTTAAAATTGGGTTTGGTTAGTTTTTGTTTGGTTTTTAAATGTAAACCGAGTTAAACCGTGGTACGTGGACAAATAGGTTTAAAACTTTGATTTCGTGGACAAATTAGTTTGGAACTTTGATTTCGTTGTGAAATAGGTTTCGAACTTTCAAATGATGGGGAAATAAAACTACGGTTAAATTTTGTGTAGATGTGTTATTATATTGAAGTTCTCATGGAGAAATAGATCGTCAACCCAAATGATGTTTAGTGAATGGATATTATTTGATCTAAACTAATAGTAGACAATATATACAATATTAATGTAACATAGATCATCAACATGTATGCCACATCATTTTGATATTTAATTTTTAAAATTTAATTATTTAAACTTTGATATACATATTAACTATACATTTTATTAAATTATGCATGGAATTTGAAATGTCATTTTCTTATTCATATCATGAAAACTTAAAAAATTCAACAAAATTTATTGAAAAATAACAGATTTAAAAATAACTTTATTATATCTACCAGGGTAAAGTTTTATATCGAAAAAATGTTTAGTGAATGGATATTATTTGATCCAAACTAATAGTATACAATATATACTATATTAATTTAACATTTAACAAATATATATAGATTTTATTTTTTTGAATTATTATAAAATAAATATTTAGAATTCTCCGAACTTATTAAAAAAAATACTTCGAAATAGGTCCCTGTATTTTTATCTAAAACCGAATAGTAATAAAATGTTCAGAATTTACTATTATTCTTCTTTGAAGATCCAGCGTTGGTTACTGCAAAATAAATCTAATTTTATTTGAAAAACGTTTTAATTTCTATCACAAATTTACTATCAAAGTCATCGTAGATGCATGGGTTAATGAGAACATTTGAGATAAAATGGGCCGATTTGGAAATGTATAAGAAATATGGGGTCGAACGTCGATCTAAACATTTCAAGAGAGAGAGAGAGAGAGAAAGACTTCTAGTGAATATGATTATCCTGGAAAAAACATTACTCACTCTTCTAAAACCCTTGGCTTCTCCAATATCTTCCATCATCGCCGGTGAGATTTCACTTTCAATTTCAATCACAAAGGGTGTGATACGCGCGGACCTGGTAAACAATTTTTTAATCTAATGGTATTTTATTTGGTATCGTAGTTAATTTAATTATCTCTATCAGCTTAAGATCAGTGTATTTATTATTATTATTATTATTTTATTTAATTTATGATCATCTATGTGTTTATTTATTGGATGATACGCATTTTTATCTCTTTTTTTCTTTGCTGATCAATTTTATGCATGTTTGTTAAAAGGAAGATATTTACATTTTAAAGTTGCATAATAATTCTTTTTATTTTGTTTCATATGAAGTTATTATTTTTGGAGTGTTTCATGTATGATTTTAACCCTATTTATGTGTGCAATATGTTTGTGATTCTTAAGTATATTTTTATTTTATTTTTTGAAAACGATTTCCATATATAACTGGAGAGAGAAATGGAAATTTAGCCAACACATAAGGCTATTGATAAAGGGTAAGCCCATTACATCAATAATAGAATTAACAATTGATCAACTTTTGCTGATATTAAATCTATTCATGGATTGCATGTCACACAAATTCATATTTAACCGTTTTAGAATTTGTTTATTCAAGACAATGTGTTAGATTATGTATTTTGATAAATTAATGAATTTAATCATGAATTTAATTACAGCAATAATGGAAATTTAGCCAACACATAAGGCTATTGACAAGGGGTAAGCCCGGTGAGATTAAACTTTATATAAAAAAATGTGTGACCCGCGAGTTTTTGTTCTTTTTAAGTTTTATAATAGTTTAATTTATTTATGAGAATTTTTTTTATTCATTTTTAGTAAAACAAACCATTGCTTGCAGATTGTAAGTCTAATATTTTATCGGAAACATAACTAATTGTTTCTTTTATTTCCACCTCCATTAAAATGAAAATGTAAGTGATAGTCAATCACTTCAATATCTACGGTCAATCACTTCTATCTTATTTACAAATGGCATTTACACCGATGTCAAAGCTCGGTATTGCACGTCGGTATTGCACGTCGGTATTAAAGACTTCTGAAGTTGCAATCGTCTCGGCTAGGCGGATAAGTCTCTGGTAAATCAGCCATATCTCTCAAACAACATGTTCGAATGACTTGATTCAAACTCCTGTGGACAGCTAACTCACTAGGCTACCCCTTTCGTGAAGACCACAGAAAATAATTCGAATTGGAGGCCCCTCTTTCGGCAAGATCTGTTAGATACCTCGGGTGAGCTCGGCTGGTTTGGGTGAGAAACTGTCCTGATGCTCATTTGGCAAATACTGATGTCACTCCTCAGTACAACATGTCGGTACTAAGGGGATTTTCCTCCTGTTTCAAAACCGACTTGTTGTACCAACTTGTGATTTCGGTATTGCTGCTACGTTGATGGCTCGGCCAGACAGACATGTCCTTAGAAAGTTTGCCATAACTCATGAACCTTACATCTGAATTACCTGATTTCAACTTCTATAAAAATCTAACTCACTCCTCTAAAACTTCCATGAAGACCGTTAAAGCTGATTTAGATCGGAGATCCTTCGTTCAGCCACATCTTTCTGGCATCTCGGATGAACTTTGCATTCTACTTTAGCCCATATCGCCAAATATCATCAATAGTCTCCAACCTAAAAACACTCCAAATGCATGCAAAACTCATAGGACATAATGAAAAGCACCTAATACTCTAATTGAAACTAAAATGCTATACAATGCTATGATTATGCAATGCAAATAACTAAAAGTGCTATCTAAAATCATGATAGATCATGTGAAATGCATGAATATCAATGCAACCAAATGCGACATCAGGTTCCATTATGCGTTTCACCGTTGAGTTTACCAGAAATGGTGATTTCTGCGTGGGACCCAACATCTTAGGTCGATCGTGACCATCAGCTACGATAGAAGTCAAGAGCTCTAAATTTTGCTTCAAAACTTTTTGTTGAGCATGTAACCTGGGGTCAGACTCAGTATCAGACTGTACTTGATTCTCCTCTTTCCGTACATGCTATGTTATATCCTCAATATATGTGTCCTCAAGTTCTTTATCCTCAACTTTTTTGTTTTCTTCCTTAGATGTAGCTTCACCAGCATCCACATTATCCACTCGAACTTTTAACCAGGACTGTAAAATTAACATAAGGAAACAAAATTAAATTCTACAATAAAAAAAAGATACAAATCTGGAAACATCATAACAAATCTGCAACAATACCAACAAATATGCGAAAAATAAAACAAGTCTGCAACATCACAACAAATCTGCAACAATACCAACAAGTCTGCGATAAATGAAACAAGTTTGCAACATATATAGTTTGCGATAAATGAAACAAGTTTGAAAAGAATGCAACATAAGAACCAAATCTGCAACCCAGAAAACTGCAACAATACGAACAAATCGTAAACAATACCAACAATATTCATCTACGAACATACCATGGTTTTGTCTGAAAAAGTTTGATCAACTTTGTTAGGAGAAGTTTGATCAACTTCTTCTATTACGACAGTCGGCACGTGTCGTAGTTGCTTCACCTCTTCTTTGAATTTACCCATGTCATTATCCTATGCCATTAATCTGTCATTTATACTTGAGTCCATCAGATCCACTTTTTCAAATAAGCTACTTAAAGCTTTGACCAGTCCACCGAAATCTCCAATGCCACTCAAATCAACATTCCCATGCACACTAGATCTTGTCCTCTTTTAAACATGTGGCTTCTTCGTTTCAACATTCTCAATGTGGTCTTTATCTTTACCACTTCAGACCTTTTTCGAAGTTCCACATAACGTTTCAGCTTTCTTTCCCACAATCTTTTCCTTACTCCATGCATTTTCAGCGAGTTTACAATTCATGATGTCTTTGATCAAATTGTCTAATTTGTGATAATTCTTGTGGTTAGCCATTGGATTAACGAACATATGTCTCACACGTACATGTCGTCAAATACAAATTAAAAGTGAAAAATGCGTATCATTAGTATAAAACATGTCTATACATGAAAAAGATGAACAAGATAACAAATCTACGACATATGAAACAACTCTGCAACACATGAAACAAGTCTACAAAAAATGAAACAAATCTGCAACAATTGAAACAAGTCTGTGACATATAAACAACTCTGCGACATATAAAACAAATCTGCAACATATAACACAAATCTAAGACATATAAAACAAATATTTGACATAGAAAACAAATCTGCAACACATGAAACAAATATGCAACGAATAGAACAAGTATGCAACAAATATGTGGTAAAAGAGTGCAAGCAGAAATATACCTGGCCATGTTTTTTCTTTTCCTCAAGTACAATATCATCAATTTCGTAACGACCACGAGATCCACCCCATGAGAGAATAGAAAGTTCATGTTCTTGCTTTTTTCTCCCATAAAGTTCTCCTAATCTTTGAAATGACTCATACGCCCATCTTTGTAACACGTGAACAAATCCTTTCAAAGTGTAAGAGTTATTGATATATCATGGTTTTTACCCTGTTTAGACCATGATATAAGTCCTTTTATAGAGTCTTTTCTAGTGTTTTGTAGTATTATAGAGTCTTTTACAGGTCTTAGCACGTTTGGAGCTTAATTGGAGATATTGGAGCTTTCTGGAGCAGTTTGGAGAAGAGCTAAAGATCTTGTTGTTGAGTACCTGATTTCACGTCCAGTATCGATCGATACCCCCTGGTATCGATCGATACCCATCGCAGCAGGACACGACCCGCGAGTTTTCCAAGACTTGAAGAATTGCAAAAGTGCCCAGAAGTCTTTAATAATTACAAGAAGACCCCAAGTCGTGATTTAGGTTATAAATAGGAGTTTTCAGCCATCTGTTTAGGCTATGCCTTTTTATGCTTTATTTTACTCTGGTTTTGAGACAAGTCTGAATCTCCCTTCGTCCGAGATCAGATCTCAAGAACCTTTTGTTATTATTCTTTTGATGATTTATTCAAGCATATTGATTGTTTCATTCTCTATGTCTGAGTAGATCCACCTTAGGTTTAGGGTTTTCTCATAAAGGATTTCTCTGAATGCTAGGTTAATTATCTGTTTAGGATTCACCATCTGAATTATAGTTCTTCGCTTAGGTTGTGTTCATAGCTAATTCTAGGTTGACGAATCTGGAACTTATATCTTAGGATAATTGATTAGGCACGACAGTGCGATTAATTACCTGATAGAACCTAAGTGAGCAAATTGATTACTCGCAAAGAAATTTGGTTTAATTGATTTGTGAACTTATCAAACCTGTTATTAAAGCTGATTTAGACTTTAGGATTCGCAAAGAAATTTGGAATTCCTAGGATTTAGATTTAGATAGTTTTCGCAACGACAGTTGGTTAATTATACTTTAGTGATTTGAGTTCTAGAACTGCGCTAAATCTGAATCCTGCTAGTTAGTTTATCTGCATTCATTGATTTCCTGAGAAAAACCCTGGGCCTATATTTTCCCAATCGAATACAACTCTTTTATTTTCTGCATTGCTTTTAATTACATCTGCCTGGCTTAGCTTAAGTCTCAACTATACAATCTATTGTGCGTTTCTGTGAGTCTTCTGTGGTTCGACCCCTAGCTTTACTATAACAACTGCTTTAGTACTTTAGGGTATTAAATTGAGCATATCAATTTTGGCGCCGTTGTCGGGGACTCAATTCGCTATTATATTTTAGTTTAGAATTTCGACTAAGTTCGTCGGTATCGATCGATACTCACTAGTATCGGTCGATACTCCGGCGATTTCTTTGTTGGTATCGATCGACACCACTTAGTATCGATCGATACTCAACGTATTTTTCTGGTTACTTACGTGCTTTGCCTAGTGTTTTGTTTGCATGTGTATGCCTGTTCGTGAAACCAGGAGCAACAAGAGCATACAGCTAGTTGAACTGTCACTGGAACAGCTAGCGCTTGTGGAACGCACAAACAGAAAGACCAAGCAAACATCAGGGATGAACAACCCAGTGGTTTTAAGAGCTGATGAAGGTGGAATTCTGAGAGACCAAGAGGGTCACGTGTGTAATGAGAGAGGGCAGCGACTTGATGAAGCTGGAAACATCGTTGTCCCTGCTGCTATTATTGAGATTGTCGCCCCAGCTGGGCGCGCCAACGTTGGGTATGCTGCAGGTGATCGAGGTAGAACACTTGCTGAGCACAACACACCTGATCAGTTCTATGCCAATCGATCTGCGATTCGCATACCGACTTTTCAGAGGAACGACTTCGAGCTGAAGCCTGCGTAATACGCTCTTGTGAGTCAGAGCCCCTTCTATGGCCTACCTCATGAGCATCCCATGGATCATATCGAGAGGTTCGAGGATTTGGTCACTGGGATGAAGTACAATGGAGTGCCAAACGAGTTCTTATTTTGCAAACTCTTCCCGTACTCACTTGGTGGAGACGTTGCTTATTGGCTGAAGCAGTTAGCTGCTGATTCTCTAACTACATGGGAAGAGACGAAGAGAGCATTCATATGTAACTTCTACGATGATGCGAGATCTGAAGAGCTCAGGAACAAGATCTCCCAGTTTTCTCAAGGTCCAACAGAGGGACTCAAAGCAGCCTGGATTCGTTTCAAGTCATATCAGAGGGATTGTCCACACCATGGGTTCAATCAGGTTCAGCTGCTTGGCATATTCTACAGAGGAATCGACTGGAGGTACCAGATGGCTATGGATACCGCGAGTAATGGAAATTTTAACACAAGATATCCAGATGATGCAGTTGTGCTAATTGAGAACTTGGTGTCTAGAAATAGCATCAAGAATGCTGACTTCGACTGGAAGAAGCAAGCTGCAGGAATTGATGGGTCTCAGATGGCTGAAGTTCAAGCCAAGCTGGATTTCCTAATCGGAAAGAATCAGAAAGCTGTCCACTTTGCTGCTGAGGATGCAGTGGAGGATTGTAACTACGTTGGTGGTTCTGGATTTCAGGGTCAACAATTTGGATACAACAACAACAGGAACTTCAGCAACAACACTCGAACTTACGGGAACTCTTCGTACCAGCCCGTTCCTCCAAAGTCCACAGACAACGAGATGAAATCCATGATGGAACAGATTCTTCTGGGACAGCAGAAGTTGCAAGTGGATTTCAATGGGAAGCTTGACCATCTGTACTCTGATATGAATGGGAAAATCGAGACCCTCAATACCAGTCATAGGATGCTGGCAACGCAAGTGGCTCAGTCTGCTGCAAACGCCAAGGGAAAGACAGCTCATCCACATGACGCACACGTCAATGCCATCATCTCGAGTGCAGGAAATTTCGATGAGGAACCTGAAATCGCCAGGGCATCGATCGATACCATCCAGTATCGATCGATGCCAGTTACAATTCTGAAACAGGATACTTCGAAAACCCGTGTATCGATCGATACCCCATTGGTATCGGTCGATACCAAGGCGATTTCAGAGGAGACAACGGGGACTTCGACTGTGGCACCTAAGGTATTTGCAGAACGAGTGTATATACCCAGGATGCCTTATCCTGTAGTTCCTAAGCTGACAAGGGAGGAATGGGAGATTGCTAGATTACAGTATTTGCTGGATAACCCGAACGCGAAGCTTCTTTCTGATGACGATGTATCTGCCAAAAACGATTCAACAGCAACAGTATCGATCGATACCATGCCTGGTATCGATCGATACCCCTCGCAGATCGAGCCAGAAACTATGGAGACACATGATATTTCGACTGAAGCTCAAGTAGTAGCAGCACGATTCAATATCGCCCAATTTTAAGAAGACCAGGAAACCCAGTATCAGGCAGCGATAGCTAAGGAACGAGCTGAGAAAAGACTTCACAACCCCAAGAAGGTGAATCCCATTCCTAAACACCTCAGAGATCCTATCACTCCAAAGCAGCTGCGTGGCTTTGAGAAGATGGTACGAAGGATCTCCCATGAAAGATCTTTTGAAGAAGCTCTAGAGGGCTGGCCTCTGCTGAGTCACTTCAAAGACTGCAGAGAAACTGAGGAAGAAGTCAAGGCACTCTTTCTCGAGGCAAGACGCAAGTCACAAGAGCCGCGGAAATTGAAACAGAGGGAAGACCCAGGGAAATTCGCAGTACCATGCTCTATCTCTGGAATCGAGTTCAAAGAGTCTCTCGTTGACTCAGGGTCTAGTGTCAATGTGATGTCGAAGGAAATTGCTGAACGTTTGAAGGCTGCTATAAGACCCCCTACTTTGCTTCTCACGTTTGCAAACTCTTCCACCTCACCTCCATACGGTACTATCCATGCTTTGCCTGTTAAAGTAGGGAATTGCCTGGTTCCTACTGATTTTCAGGTTGTGGAGATGAGCAAAGGATCTGAGGTTTCTCTACTCCTGGGACGGCCGTTCATGGCTACTGCTGGCGCAATCATTGACACACCTAATAAGAGACTCTCTTTCTCTTACATTGACGGAGATGTCTACTATAAGGCCATTCCCCCTATAGGTGTTCCCAAACGTGTCTCTAGCATCAAGGTTGTCACAGGAGAGTCGCTAGCGATTGATATTTTGGAAGAGCCTCCTGATAAGCCTACTATCGCAGACGTCTCAGCTGAAATTTCCATCATTCCCAAGGAAGTTGCCAAGAAGACCCAGGCAACAAAGAAGAAGGCCAAGAGAAAAAAGGTCGAGAATCCCCATGTCACTTTGATACCTCAGAAGTGTAATGGAGATTCGATTGAGTATAAGGTCAAATGCAAAGGAGTCTTGAAGCCATTCTCTAAGGCTAGAATACTGCTTACTTCTGAGCTGAAAGAGAAAGGACAAGAGTTTGTGGACAGCATGCTGAGCAGAATGCTGAAGCTAGTAATGTCAAGTGATGGAGTCTGTTTTGATGCAAGCTCTCGCTCTTATCCAGCCTGAAGGGCGTTACAGTCAAGCTATTGACGTTAAACGAGCGCTTGGTGGGAGGGAACCCACTGGTGAGTCTGTTTTTGATTCGTTTTTTTTTGTTTTTATTTTCGTTCGTTTTGTGTCTGTGTGGATGAACAAGGAGCAACCCGAAATCGCCTTAGCATCGATCGATACCCCCTGGTATCGATCGACACCAATCGCAGATGAAATTTCACCAAGTCGATCTAAGCATGGTATCGATCGATACCATGCCGTGTGTCGATCGACACCAACTGTTCCAGGACGGTAATTTCTTGTTTCTCTTCGTTTATCCTCTTCTTTTGTTCTATTTCACTGACTCTAGGCTAGATCACATTGGGGACAGTGTTATTCAAGTCTGGGGGAGGTGTCTGCTGACATTGTTTTTGTTTTTCTTAGAGTCATAAAATAAAATAAAAATTTTGTCGTTTTATTGAGTCAAAACTTGTTGGAGACTATGATCCTGTGCTTGAACCTATTGATTTGATTTTGTTTTTGAGTGCACAGTGTTACAGGATCAGTTCTAGATCGACTAATGAAAAATCCAAAGACTGACCAGTTGACTAGAAAACATCCATGTCTCCAGCAGAGTTCTTCTGAAGCCTGAGCCAAATTTTTGCACTTCATCAATGTGGTTAGTGTTTTTAGAGCTTGATTCATCATTCCTATCTGATAAAGGAACCCATGTGTTTAGATTAATAGTATCTCTCTCCCCTGTTATAAGTTGATAGATAAGAGCATAAAAGATTGAAATGATTTTCTTCTGAGTAGAGGGTTAGGAAAATTTCCAGCGATCCCATTATTCTACTTAAGAGGGNGACCCGCGAGTTTTCCAAGACTTGAAGAATTGCAAAAGTGCCCAGAAGTCTTTAATAATTACAAGAAGACCCCAAGTCGTGATTTAGGTTATAAATAGGAGTTTTCAGCCATCTGTTTAGGCTATGCCTTTTTATGCTTTATTTTACTTTGGTTTTGAGACAAGTCTGAATCTCCCTTCGTCCGAGATCAGATCTCAAGAACCTTTTGTTATTATTCTTTTGATGATTTATTCAAGCATATTGATTGTTTCATTCTCTATGTCTGAGTAGATCCACCTTAGGTTTAGGGTTTTCTCATAACGGATTTCTCTGAATGCTAGGTTAATTATCTGTTTAGGATTCACCATCTGAATTATAGTTCTTCGCTTATGTTGTGTTCATAGCTAATTCTAGGTTGACGAATCTGGAACTTATATCTTAGGATAATTGATTAGGCACGACAATGCGATTAATTACAGGGTCATTCATCCGGTCATAATCAAAGGAGGCCGAGACGAGATAACACGAGAGGTGTTATGGCAAAAATTCCTCCTTTCCATGGAAAGAACGATCCGGATGCATATTTTGCGTGGGAAATTAAGGTCGAGCTGGTATTTGATTGCAACGAATCTACGGAAGCTCAAAGAGTACGTGTTGCTGTCACGGAATTTTATGATTACGCACTTAGTTGGTGGGAACAATTAGTGACATCGGGGAGACGCAATGACGAGGATCCAATAGAAACTTGGCGA
Source organism: Eutrema yunnanense (assembly GCA_002933935.1). NCBI lineage: Eukaryota > Viridiplantae > Streptophyta > Magnoliopsida > Brassicales > Brassicaceae > Eutrema > Eutrema yunnanense. The sequence goes on from PKML01035433.1 coordinate 17,958, forward strand.
CAATTGAAAGCCGTCATGCGCAAGCGGTTTGTTCCTAGTCATCACCAACGTGATCTACACAACCGATTAAGGAGACTTATCCAAGGAGCAAGGAGTGTCGAAGAATATTACCAAGAGCTGGAAATGCTTATGACTCGCGCTCGTTTGGAGGAAGATAGTGAAGTTACTATGTCACGATTTTTAGGAGGTCTTAACCGTGAGATCCAAGACTCGCTGGAACTTCAGTTCAAGAGGAAGAACGCCGCCAAGACTTCCTACGGTTCTAATATCCGATCTAATCCGGTTAACGATAAGTCCACATTTCAGCCGAGAACGGATGTGAGAACGGGAATGAATTCCAGCAGAAGACTGCCTTACGAACAAGCACTCTTTCGCATACAAAGGGAAAAACGTGGTGTTAATTCCTATGTCACCTCTCGAGATTTATCAAGACCAGAAAATCCGTGATAAGAAGAAGAAAGCTGAGACTAAAGGTGACACCAATCCCAGTAATCCAAACGTTCAAGAAGGTATGAATTTGAGCATGATTCCAAAGAAAACCGTGGAGCCAAAAACTGTAAGAAACTCTAATCTTTTTGCGAGATCTAAAGAGATCAAGCAAGCTTTGTTTACACAAAAATCTCTCATTATTCTTATGTTTAGAGAAACTCTTATGAATTCTACTAACCTTGAGCCGGAGCTTCCGAGCAAGATGATTTCAGTTTTACAGGATTTCGAAGACGTCTTCCCCGATGATAATCCGCACGGTTTACCTCCTATCCGGAGAATTGAACATCAAATCGACTTTGTGCCCGGGGCTGCTCTTCCGAACCGACCAGCATATATGACTAATCCCGTGGAGACTAAGGAACTCCAAAGACAGGTCACGGAACTTATGGAGAAAGGACATATCCGCGAAAGCATGAGTCCTTGTGCGGTACCGGTTTTGCTTGTTCCGAAGAAGGACGGAACTTGGCGTATGTGCGTCGACTGTCGCGCCATCAATAATATCACTGTAAAGTATCGCCATCCTATTCTTCTTTTAGATAACATGTTAGATGAACTTTATGGGTTTTGCATTTTCTCTAAAATCGATCTTAAAAGTGGATATCATCAAATTAGGATAAAAGAGGGGGATGAGTGGAAAACTGCGTTTAAGACTAAGCATGGGTTGTATGAATGGTTAGTGATGCCTTTCGGGTTAACTAATGCACCTAGTACATTCATGAGGCTAATGAACCATATCTTGCGATCATTTATAGGAGTCTTTGTGGTTGTATACTTTGATGATATCTTAGTATATAGCAAGAACATAGATGATCATGTTACGCATGTTAGGGCCGTTTTGGATGTTCTTAGGAAGGAGAAACTTTATGCGAACTTGAAGAAGTGTACTTTTTGTACGGATAACTTGGTTTTTCTAGGCTTTGTTGTTAGTGCCCAGGGAATTAAGGTCGATGAAGAAAAGGTGAAAGCCATCCGCGATTGGCCTAGTCCGAAGACCGTTGGCGAAGTAAGGAGTTTCCATGGACTTGCGGGTTTTTACCGACGCTTTGTGAAGGATTTCAGTACCTTGGCCGCACCTCTTACCGAAGTTATCAAGAAAGACGTTGGCTTCAAATGGAACGAAGTACAAGAAACCGCTTTCCAAGCGTTGAAAGACAAGCTCACAAACGCACCACTTCTTTCCTTACCTGATTTTTCGAAAACTTTTGAAATTGAATGTGATGCCTCTGGTATAGGTATCGGTGCTGTTCTTATGCAAGAAAAGAGACAAATCGCTTACTTTAGCGAAAAGCTTGGAGGAGCCACCTTGAATTACCCGACGTACGATAAGGAGCTTTACGCATTGGTGCGAGCTTTGCAAACGTGGCAACACTATCTCTGGCCTAAAGAGTTCGTGATCCATACTGATCATGAGTCTCTCAAACATCTCAAAGGTCAACAAAAGCTAAACAAACGTCATGCACGGTGGGTTGAATTCATCGAAACCTTTCCATACGTCATACGGTATAAACAAGGTAAGGACAATGTAGTTGCCGATGCATTGTCGAGGAGGTATGTTCTTATCTCTACTCTTGAGACTAAGCTGCTGGGTTTTGAACAAATTAAAAATTATTATGCAACTGATTCGGATTTCAAAGAAGCTTATCACGCAACCGAAAAATTTGCCTCGGGAAATTTTTTCGAAATGATGGATTTCTTTTCTTTGAAAATCGCCTTTGCGTGCCTCACTGTTCTTTGCGAGAATTATTTGTTAGGGAATCACATGGAGGAGGACTTATGGGACACTTTGGAGTCGCCAAAACGCTAAGCACATTGCAAGCCCATTTCTATTGGCCGCATATGCGAAAAGACGTGGAAAGAATTTGCGGACGTTGTGTCACTTGCAAGCAAGCCAAATCCAAGGTAAGTCCGCAAGGTTTGTACTCTCCTTTACCTATCCCTACTGTTCCGTGGGTTGATGTGTCTATGGATTTTGTTCTTGGATTGCCTAGAACTAGGAAGGGTCGCGATTCCATCTTTGTGGTCGTTGATAGATTTTCTAAGATGGCTCACTTTATCCCTTGTCATAAAACGGATGATGCATCACTAGTTGTGGAATTGTTCTTTAGGGAAGTAATATGTTTGCATGGCATGCCTAGGACGATAGTTTCCGACCGTGACACTTAGTTCTTAAGTTATTTTTGGAAAACATTGTGGTCTAAGTTAGGCACTAAACTTATGTTTTCTACTACTTGTCACCCGCAAACTGACGGGCAAACGGAAGTAGTAAATAGAACCTTGTTCACTCTCTTGCGTGCTGTTATTAAGAAGAATATTAGGATATGGGAAGATTGCTTGCCGCACGTTGAATTTGTTTATAACCATGATGTTCACTCCGCTTCTAAATTTTCACCGTTTCAATTGGTCTATGGCTTTAATCCTATTACTCCTTTGGATCTAACCTAGTTACCTTCCAATGAGCGTTTGAGTTTTGATGGGAAAAAGAAGGCTGAGCTCGTGAAACAGATGCATGAACAAGCGCGGTTGAACATAGAGAAGAAAACCGAACAATACCGCAAGCAAGCTAACAAAGGCCGGCGTGAGCAAATTTTCGAACCGGGAGATCTCGTTTGGGTTCATTTGCGGAAAGAACGTTTTCTGGATGAACGGAAGTCTAAGCTCATGCCACGAACGGATGGTCCGTTCCGTGTTGTCAAACGGATCAACGACAATGCCTACGTCATCGATTTGCAAGGTAAGTACGCTATTAGTTCGAGTTTCAATATTTCTGACTTGATCCCTTTTGTTGCAGATAGTCCAGATTTGAGGACAAATCCTTTTGAAGAGGAGGGGCATGATATGATCCTAGACGGTTCAATGGAGGTTAATCACGTAACCGAGGAGAATCTTGCCGAGGAGGAGCTTGAACCCGAGGAAGCTTTGTACGTTCCGGAAGGACCTATGACTAGAGCTAAGGCGAAGAAGCTTAAGGACGCACTTGGAGGACTCGTTCGACATGTTCACGAAACCGTGGGTTTGAAGGAAGAAGTGCCTCGAACCGCATTGGTTTCGATACAAGTCCAAGTGTGCTCTTTTCCTTAGTCACGGTTTTTACCCAATGGGTTTTACGTGACAAGATTTTTAACGAGGCCTTGGAACACTTTTTCCCTCAAGCCCATATCCCGCAGCAAATCCCTCAATCAAATCCCTCAGTAGTTTCCGCAAAAAAATCCCTCAAGAAGATCAAGAGGCATTTTCGAATTTCAAATCAAAGTCCAAGTCAAACTTTTTCATTTATTTCTTTTGTCATTCTCGATTTATTCCTTGTCTTTTTCGAGAATGCTTAGACCCTTGAACTCCCTTTTCTTTCTTTATATTTTCGTGTATGGTCTTTGTGGAGAACTTAACAATTTATCAAATAAAAACTCTCTCCTTTCGA
>PKML01035434.1:2785-13357 GCA_002933935.1 Eutrema yunnanense
TTTTTTTTTTTTTTTTTTTTGAATTGCCGAGGTTCTGGGCCCGTAGGCCCGTACATCCCCGGAGCGGGGCCCAAACTATGTTAAAGTCACTCTTTCGGAGGAGACCCCTCCCAACGGGAATCGAACCCAGGACCGAAAGGAGAGACACATACCCACTCATCCTTAACCACTAGGCCAACTCAACGTTGGTTACGATTCTACGGATTTCAGTTTATAAACCCAATGAGAAGAATCAATTTTTTGCTCTTTTAATATATAACAAACCTTATGTTTATGTTGTACTTCCTTACGTGTTTCGACGTATTCTATTGAATGAATATTTGCATAATATTAAATCTAAAGTCTCTTGAACACAATTAACTTGAATAAAGAATATCTCTCTTTATTAATGTTTAGAAAATCACTCAAAACTAAACATTCACAAATTCTTAATGTTCTTCATACGTTTGTCACAACTCAACCAACATATATATATAGGATTGAAAATCTTTTTCTATTCCTATGATGAATAGAAAACCTTCCCTTTTCCTATTCCTAATAGAACTAGGTAATATCTTTTAAGCCTATCTTGTCATTAACCTACTTGTTAATGATATCTTGGGTTTTTAACTTTAGAAGCTTACCCAACAATCACCCTCTTAAGCTTCGAGTTCATCTTCGAGAGGTCTTGAACACCGATCAAACTTCTCATCTTCTTGAACTTCTTGCTAAGGCTTTTGTTAGTATGTCCGCACACTGTTCTTCTACAGATACAAACTCCACTTCGATTTGTTCACTTTCAACACATTCTCGGATGAAATGATAACGTTTGTGGATGTGTTTGCTTCTTCCATGAAACACGGGATTTCTCGTGAGTGCAATAGCTGATTTGTTATCAACACATATCGTCGTTTTCTCATAACTACGACCCATTATTTCACTCAAAAAGTCTTGGAGCCATATTGCTTGCTTTGCGACTTCTGTTGCTGCCATGAATTCGGCTTCAGAAGATGATAAAGCAACTGTATGTTGTTTTTGAGAACACCAAGTGATTGGTGATTCTCCAAAGTAAAACACATGTCCGCTTGTGCTCTTTCCATCATCAAGATCCACATTATGACTACTGTCACTGTACCCAATAATTCTCTTTGTTCCTCCTCGTTTGAATGTCACGCCAAAAGCAGAGGTTCCTTGGAGATACCGTAAGATCTGTTTCATTGCGGTACCATGTGAATTTCTTGGATCCTGCATATATCTACTTGCTACTCCCACTGAGAATGCAAGATCTGGTCGTGTGTGCAAGAGATACCTTAGGCAACCTATTCTTCTTCGGTACATAGTGGCATCTTCGGGTTTTTCTTCTTTAGCTTTAGACACCTTCAAACCAAACTTCATTGGGATATGAGTTGGATTGCAAGTGCCTAATCCAGCCTCTTCGAGAATCCACGGGCATAAGCTTCTTGTTTCATCTCAATTCCTTCTTCGCTTTGATTTACTTCTATGCCGAGGTAATAGGTGAGTTTTCCATGGTCTGACATTTCGAATTTAGACGATATTCCTGTTTTGAATTCTTGAATGATTTCCAGCGAGTTTCCTGTTACGAAAAGATCATCAACGTATACGGCAACAATAAGAATCTTGACTCCTTCTTCCTTACGATACACATCACTTTCTTTTGAACATTTTTTGAATTTCATTCCTTTCAAAATCTGATCAAGCTTAGTGTTCCATGCTCGTGGAGCCTGTCTCAAACCGCATAAAGCATTCGAGAGTTTGAAAATCTTATGTTCTTCTCCCTTCTTTTCAAATCCTTCAGGTTGAGACACGTACACATCTTCGTTTAATTCTCCGTGTAGGAATGCAGTTTTGACATCGAGATGATGGATCTCCCATCCGTGAGAAGCAGCTAATCCCACAAGCAATCTAATTATTTCAATTCGAGCTACCGGTGCAAATACTTCGTCAAAATCAATTCCCTCCTTTTGAACATATCCTTTTGCAACGAGTCTAGCTTTGAATATGTTTATTGTGCCATCTGCATTTCTCTTGATTTTAAATATCTACTTGAGACCGATGACCTTTACCCCTCTTGGTTTATCAACTAAGGTCCAAGTCTTGTTCTTGTCAATCGAATCAATATCTTCCTAACAGGCTTGTGTCCATTTAATTGAATCTTTAACTTCTTGATAACTCATTGGCTCTTCATTGATTGATAATAGGAGTCTTTCACATTCAATATCAGCAAGAAGAATGTAGTCATCAAGATATCTAGGTCTGTTTACTTGTCTTCCTGACTTTGTAAACAGAGGTTGTTCATCCATATGGTCACTTTGATTGTCCAATGATTCTTCACGAGCTTCATCTTCGTCTTGCTGTTCCTGTTGAGCTTTGGTTTCGGGAATGGGTTCGGTCTGATTATTACCATCCACGTATGGTCCTTTACCCTCATCTGAGACTTCTCCCCAAGTCATTCGAAACATTCCCGGTTCGCTAGTATCCTCTGAACTTGCTCCCTTCCAATTCCATCTAGTCTTTTCATTGAAAACCACATCTCGGCTTATAATGATTCTTCTAGTTGCCGGATTATATAGCCTATATGCCTTGGATCCCGAGGTGTACTAATGCTTGAGAACGATCATCGAGTTTCTTCAAGTTCACGGACTCAATTTTGGCGTGAGCGAGACACCCGAAAACTCTAAGATGGCCAATACTTGGTTTATTGTTTATCAAGCACTCGTAGGGAGTTTGATTCTTCAACGCTCTTGTAGGGACTCGGTTGATCACATATGTTGAGTGTCGTACAGCCTCTCCCCACAAGTAATTTGGAACCCTCATTGCCTTGAGAATGCTTATTGTCATCTCCATCAATGTACGATTTCTTCTCTCGACTACTCCATTTTGCTGCGGGGTGTATGGAGCTGTCAGGTGACGTTTAATCCCATTTTTATTGCAAAATTCCTGGAACTCTCCTGAAGTAAACTCTCCACCTCTATCTGTACGTAATGTCATGATCATCTTCTCGCATTCCTTCTCCACAAGGTTCTTAAATGCTTTGAACTTTTCAAACGCCTCACTCTTTTCTTTTAGCAAGATCGTCCACATATATCTTGTGTAATCGTCAATGATTACAAAGATATACTTATTATGAGCTAGGGTAGCTGGTGATATTGGTCCACATAGATCTGCATGAAGAAGCTCCAAAGGTCATGTGGATCGATATTGTGTTGCATTTGGGAAGACTTGACGGGTTTGCTTTCCAACTAGACATGACTCGCATAGTTGTTTTTCACTTTCAATCTTTGGTAAGCCACGAACCATCTCAAGCATTGACATACTTTTGATAGTCTTAAAACTGATATGACCGAGTCTAGCATGCCATCTCCATGTATCTTCTGCAATTCTTGAGTGCAAGCAAATTGGCTTTCCAATCTTGAGATTTATCTTGTAAAGTCTATTAGGAGATCTTTCTACTCTGATCAAGAGTCTTCCATTCGGATCATGCAATGTTAGATAGTTCTACTTCATTCTAACATCGCAACCATACTCGGTAGCTTGGCCTAAGCTAAGTATATTACTCTTTAGCTCAGGAATGAAGTAGATATCGAGTATGAGTTTCTGTTCGCCTGACTTTCCTTCGAATAGGATTGATCCTTTTCCACTAATATCAACGCATGATCCGTCTCTAAACTTTACCTTTCCTTTGATGTTATCATTCAATTCCAGGAAGAATGATTTAACACCAGTCATATGATTGCTTGCTCCGTTATATAAGTACCACGTTCCTTCTTCCCCCCTTTCATTCTCATATTTCTTCAGTACGTTCTCTTCATTGAGAAACACGATCTCATACATGTAGAGTGTTGCGTCTGCTTCTGTTGTCTCTACCATGTTTGCTTCTTGTTTTTGTTTTCTTTCAGGACAAACAGAGGCGAAGTGACCAGGTCTATCGCATCTGTAGCAAATCACTGTTGATCTATCCTTCTTACCTTTGGTCTGATCTTCATTAGTTTGATTATCGCGTCCCCTGCCTCGTCCTCTGTTTCCTCTACCCTCTCATCCTCTGTTTCCTCTACCTCCTCGTGAGTTTTAGGAACTTGTTTGATATGATCTTGCGTACAACAACTTTCCTTGAGTATCATCTTGGTTTTCATTGTCGATGATTCTCTCTTCATAAGCTTTGAGTCTTCCAACTATGTCTTCAAACCCTGCTGTCTTCAGATCAAGGACTTGTTCGAGGGAGACTACGATGTGAATAAATTTGTTTCTTGGCAAACTATTGAGAAATTTCTTCACAAGTCTTGATTCCTCAATTTTTTTCTCCAAGAGAGGTTTCCTTTGATGCGAGCTGAGACAACTTTCCAGCAAAGTCATCAATCGTATCTGAGTCCGTCATCCTCATCTTCTCGAACTCAGACATTAAGGTCTGTAGTCGTGCCTCCTTCACCCGATCAACCCCTAGATTACGAGTTTTGATCGAATTCCATACATCTTTTGGAGAATTTTGATCACCAACTTGTAAGATAAGGGCTTCTGGGATTGACTGGAAAAGTAACGATATTGCGATGTCGTTCTTGTCAGGATCAATTGTGCCAGGTTCAATTGCTTCCCAAGCTTTGTGAAGTCGAAGCATAACTCTCATCCTCATAGCCCATACAGTGTAGTTTGTTGAATTCAACATAGGACAGTGGATCGATGAAGAAATGTTTTCCTTACGTGTCGAGACATTCGCAATGGCTTTGGACTCGTCTCCTCTGGCCATGATTCTTGGTGATGTCTCGACTTTGCTTCTTTTCCTTCACGATTTGCTCTGATACCAAATAAAGTCTCTTGAACACAATTAACTTGAATAAAGAATATCTCTCTTTATTGATGTTTAGAAAATCACTCAAAACTAAACATTCACAAGTTCTTAATGTTCTTCATACGTTTGTCACAACTCAACCAACGTATATATATAGGATTGAAAATCCATTTCTATTCCTATGATGAATAGGAAACCTTCCCTTTTCCTATTTCTAATAGAACTAGGTATAAGCCTATCTTGTCATTAACCGACTTATTAATGATATCTTGGGTTTTTAACTTTAGAAGCTTACCCAACAAAATCTCTGTTATGAATTTAATGAATGTCGTTTTAATATTTTTTTTGAACTTATAGTGGTTTTCATTCGTACTTAAAATGAACCTGAGCTTACAATGAACAAGTTAATAAATCAGTAGATTTTTTTTTTTGAACTAAGAGTGGTTTTCATTCGTTTTAATATTTTTTTTGAACTAAGAGTGGTCTAGCTAATAAATCAGTCATGACATTCTCAAAACGAGGAATACATTTGAACATTCTCAAAATGAGGAATACATTTGAATTCAATAGCATCAAAAGAAGATTAGCTCGAACTAATATCTGCAAGGATACCATGTAGATCCGATAAAGATGTATTAGAGGTGATGATGGCATTGATGATTTGAGAGGAGTCTGACTCAACTATCAACTTCTTCACACCGATACTGATTAGCGTGCTTAAGAGCCTCTCTCACAGCTACAAGGGGAGAGATCACTAAAAGGATAATTGAGGTTTTATATATAAATAGGCTAAAAATTAGCAACAGTAACATAAAACAACAACAAAATAGGAAATTCATGCATAACAAAAAAAAATAGTAATTGCTTAAATTTTCTTGTTAATTGTTTGGTCAACAAAATTTTCTTGTTATACTAGAGCATTAAATTTGCCCCAAAAAAGAACTAAAGCATTAAATGAAAATGAAAATTACTCTATATGGCTTTGTCTTTTTCAGAGTCAAAGACAAATATCTACTCCATTCGTTTCAAAAAGAATGTCATTCTATCATTTTTTTTTGTTATAAAAAGAGTGTCATTTTGTATTTCCAATACAAATTTTTTTATTAAAAATCCAGTTTTAACCCTAGTGTTTTAATGTATTAATTAGATATATAAATTTTTTTAGTGTATTAATAAAGGGTAAAATAGAATTTTTAATTTTATTTTTAATTTGTGTGAAAATTGTCAGAATGACATTTTTTTTAAAACAGAGGGAGTAGTAAACAATTTTCTTCAAATTCGCACAACATAACTCTTTTTCTCTATCATTTCCGAACGTTCGGCAGTGAATGAATGAAGGTGGTGCCGACAATCGTACGGTTTAACTCACAGCAACAAAACAAAATTGAATTAGTCATTAAATATTAAACGTACCAAAGAACGCCCACACATAAAAATTGAACAATTTCATCGCAAAAGAATCTTTTTCAGAAAAACAAAGAATCCAAGATTCACTTTCCACGTGGCGAGTTAACAAAAATCCACATGTAATTACAGTCAAACCACTCAAAACTACAACATATATTCTCTTTTACATAAATACGAAACCAGAACGCCCCTGAATCAGGGAAAGCATGCTCGTACGGAGCTCGATCTGAAGAATCGATTCTCAGCCCTTGAATTGCAAGATGAAACAGGATATTGACATCTGTATTGAGTCATTAGGGTTTAAGCTTCCTCATCTCTTTTGTATAAATGCTCATGAAGCACATCATGTAAACCTTAAGTTGAAATAAAATCACAAATCGTTTTCCACTTCACAAGAGCTAAGCTCAAACTTACATGGTATCAGAGCTATGGATAAAAGATCCTTAGCAATGTTATCGGTTCCTTCTTTCAGCATCGCAAACTGTGTCACTGTGACCCTTACGGCGAAGAACTACACTCTCTGGAAATCCCAATTCGAGTCATTTCTTGACGGTCAAGATCTGCTAGGATTCGTCAATGGTGACATTTCCCATCCAGATCCCACCATCCTCGTTCCCGACATCAACAACACTCAAACAGAGAGATCTAACCCCGAGTATCAGCTATGGCGTAAGATCGACCAAGTGGTGCGTTCATGGCTCTTAGGATCGATCTCTGAATCTCTTATGCGTCTTGTTTCTCACTGCACTACATCTCAGGATGTTTGGCTCTTCTTCGCTGCTCACTTCAACAAAATATCCAGCTCTCGTCTTTTTGAGCTACATAGGAGACTTCAGACTCTAACCAAAGGTGTAAAATCCATGAATGAATACCTTGAGGAAGTTCAACTTCTATGCGACCAGTTAGAATCTGTGGGGAGCCCTGTCACAGAGAAAATGAAAATTCTAGCAACTCTTCATGGGCTGGGTCAAGAGTATGAACCCATCAAAACGTTCATTGAAGGTTCCATGGATACTCAACCTCATATCTCCCAGGACGATATTCTTCCTCGATTAACTGGTTATGACGACAGACTCCAAAGCTACTCTACTTCTTCTGATATATCACCCCTCACTTGGCCTACAACACCATTCGTTCAGGCTCTTATTACAATCGTGGAAGAGGTCAATACAACAGCAGGGGTCGCTCTGATTTCCTAGGTCGTGGTTCTTTCTCCACACGAGGCAGAGGGTTCCATCAGCAACTTTCCTCCTCTCGTGGCTCCTCCGTCTCTGATGGTGATGACAAACCGATGTGTCAAATCTGTGGAAACCCAAGCCATCAAGCTTTGCGTTGCTAGCATCGCTTCAATAACATCAATCAAGATGAGGAATTTCCTGCTGCTTTAGATGCGTTAAGGATTACACATGTCTCTGAACACTCTGGTTAAGAGTAGTACCCTGATATCGGCGCTACCGCCCATGTCACAAACACAACTCAGCATCTGAACCAGACTCAACCATACAGAGGTAATGATGCGGTATTGGTTGGAGATGGAAATTTTTTACCCATCACTCACATTGGCTCAGCAGATCTTCCATCATCGTCAGGTACTCTTCCACTCAAAGATGTTTTAGTTTGTCCTGATATTGCTAAATCATTGCTCTCTGTGTCTAAGCTCACCTCTGACTATCCATGCTCTTTTAAATTTGACTCGGATGGTGTTCGTGTTAAGGACAAGGAAACAAAACAGCTCCTGACATTAGGAAGAACTCGTGATGGGCTGTGTTTGCTTGAGAATCCAAAGTTTCAAGTCTATTACTCTACACGGCAAATCTCCACAAGTGATAAAGTGTGGCATAGAAGGCTTGGACATCCACATTCTCAGATCCTGCAACTTCTCCATCAAAACCGTTCTATTTCCATCAATAAAAGTACCTCGAAGATGTGTGAACCATGTTGCCTAGGGAAGAGTAGTCAGCTCCCTTTTGGTTCTTCTAGTTTTGTTGCTTCCAGACCTTTAGAGAGAATCCACTATGATCTCTGGGGTCCCTCTCCAATAAAGTTCTGTCAAGGATTCAGATTCTATGTAGTCTTTATAGACAACTTCTCTCGGTTTAGTTGGCTTTACCCATTGAAATATAAATCAGACTTTTTCTCCATATTCACTGTGTTTCAGAAGCTTGTCGAGAATCTCTTTAGTCCAAAGATTGGTATTTTCCAATGTGATGGAGGTAGAGGTGTCAATTAGGGCCAAAGCCCGAGGGCCGGCCCGACCCGACCCTGGAAAACAGCGAGCTCGGGCCTAGAAATATAAGCCCGAAAAAATTGGGTTTTTTGGGCTAGTGTGTTTTTGGGCTTAGCCCGATCGGGCTCGGGCTAGCCCGAAAAGCCCGAAACTTTATATTTTAATTAGTTAGAGATTTTATTTAAACATTTATCTTTCTAAAAATAATAATTTGACATATTTTCTATACATTTCGTGATCCATGTACCATTATCATTCATCCATATTTACTTCATATTTTTCAAATCATTATATATAGACTTTCAATGACATTTCTATATAATTTACACATGTCAAAACTTAATATTATTTTATTTTTATTTTTATCTGTACCTCTTGATGGTGATGAGGATTTAGAAGACGATGAAGGGGATTCTAATCTAAATTATACTACCTAGATTTGAAGTGTTTTGATTTTATGTTTTATTTGATAATATAATTTATTTGAATTTTATTTGTTTTTTTGTCAAATTTTTGCTTTTAAATTTAATTGGATTTGATATAATACATTTTAATTTAGATTTATTTTGATAAATATTTTGTTTTAATTATTCTTCTGAGAATTGTGAATTTTTGTGTTTGTAAATAAAAGAACGAAAAAGCCCGAAAAACCCTAAAGCCCTGTCCGGGCCGGACCGGGCTTTGGAATATAGGCCCGATTTTTTTTCGGGCTGGGCCGGGCCGGACTCAAATATATGCGGGCTTTATGGGTTTCGGGCCGGGCTAGCCCGATTGACATCCCTAGATGGATGTGGAGAATTCATAAGCAAAGAATTTCTCTCCCATTTGCAATATTCGGGCATTCAACAATACATTTCTTGCCCACATACTCCAGAACAAAATGGATTAGCAGAGCGACGACATAGAAGAATCACTGAACTGGGTTTGACAATGCTGTATCAGAGTAAAATGCCTCATAAGTTCTGGGTAGAAGCATTCTTTACAGCCAACTTTCTGAGCAATCTCCTGCCTTCAACTGCTCACACTGATAAACGCAGTCCGTATGAAGTTCTTCATGGCAGAAAACCTGACTACTCTTCTTTACGGTCTTTTGGATGTTCGTGTTACCCAAAATTAAGAGCATATGCATCAAACAAATTTGACCCTCGGTCATTGCACTGTGTCTTCATGGGGTATAATGAGAAGTACAAAGGATATCGATGCTTCTATCCCCCATCAAGCATAGTCTACATCAGTCAACATGTGTTGTTTGATGAGCAATCATTCCCCTTTGAGCACATTTATAGCAGATTCCATGATCCAGCTCTTACTGCATCACTTAAAGCTTGGCAAAGCAGTTTTTTACCATCTGAGACAACACCTGCATCATCCCCATCTGTACCTACATCAGTTGGCTCCACTCCTCTATTCACAGATGCAGACTTCCCACCTCTGCAGTCTCAGACATCTGTGCAACACAGTCATGATCAGTTCACTGAAAGAGTAATATCTGAACCATATACTAATGGAAATGAAGCATGTTCTGAGCGTATGGAGAGCTTAGATCTGTTACCTATAGGCGACATCGTGTCTTCATCTCCAATTAGGACAGATAATTCAGACCTCACACACATGAACTCATCTGCACCAGCTCCGATGGCTCCACAAGCTACATGATATATCATGGTTTTTACCCTGTTTAAGCCACGATATAAGTCCTTTTTATAGAGTCTTTATAGTATTTTGTAGTCTTTTAGAGTCTTTACAGGTCTTAGCACGAATTGGAGCATTATTGGAATTATTGGAGTTCTATGGAGCATTCTGAAGCGAAAGTGAAGTCTGATGACTAAGTGCCCGATCTGAGCGACAAGCATCGATCGATACCCCCTGGTATCGATCGACACCCGTCGGAGAAATCATGGGCCGCGACTTTTTATGAAGTTTTGGAGAATTGCAAAAGTGCCCAGAAGACTCTGATAATTACAAGAAGACCCCAAGTCGTGATTTATGTTATAAATAGGGTTTTACAGCCACTTTTTTAGGCTATGCTTTATTTTATAGTTTGATTTTACTTTGGTTTTAGAGAGACAAGTCTGATTTCCCTTCTTCCGAGGTCAGATCTTTAAACCCTTTTGATTATTCTATTGATGATTTATTCAAACATGTTGTCTTCAATCTC
>PKML01035462.1:0-15743 GCA_002933935.1 Eutrema yunnanense
AATATCTACTTCTTCTCTCTCTTATCCACTAAAATAGCTATCATTCTCTCTCTCTTATTCTTGGTTGATCTAGCTTAATCAAAGCTTGATATCTACAAATTCTTACAGGATTATTTTGCCTATAGGAGGAAGCTCTGTTTCAGATAGTACGGTCGATAGTATTGAAACTCTGCAACGGAGATTGGCTCGCAGTCGTGTGTAGATGTCGGTTTCTTTCTTTCCATAGCTTATATATCTATGATTGCCAAGCAAGTACTAATTAAGAGGTCATGTGGTACGTAGTTGATGATGTCTAGCCATTGGTGAGGTGCTTGAGAGATTGAAAGTCTTGGATATCTATCACATTTGAAGAATATATGAATTTTGAGTGTACACTATTGAGAACAATAAAATTATTACATTATTATTATTTATTAAATTAGGTCTAGCGTGATACGAGGTTAAAAAATAAAATATTAATTTTAATTAAGCCAATTATTTGCGGAAGAAAAATATCATATGCTTGAGGATTGTTTTCAACTTTCCAAAGGTCTTACATTATATTATACACGAACTATATCTAATACGGCAATACCTACCAAAATGTAAATTATATCTTACGAAGCGATACTCATAAGAAGATTAGAAATAGAAAACAAGACATGTAACAAAATATTTGAAAAATCTCTTACCACATCGTATTGGTAACAATATATGTCACGGGAACGTTCAACTTTTGGATAAACGTTTACGTAAGATTAAAACTCCGTTTAGATAACCAAGTTGTTGGTGGTCGGGTGGTTCCTTTTGTGCGGTGAGTGTTGGCTCTGCTGGTTTAGGCCAGGGATCGATTCCCCGCGGGAACGGAATTACCATGATAAGCACTTGATCAAGTGGGACATTATAAGTGGGCTGTATCACTCTCATCCGGGAGATTAATCTGGATCCATTTGGGCTTGGAATTACTTCCGAAGACCGAAAAGCATCAGGAAAAAAAAAAAAAAACTTTGTTTAGATGATATAATCTCAAATGTGACGTGTTCTACTTTTTAAATCAGTAGAAAACTAATTTAAATGATTTGAGTTCACATTGTCACATGCATGGAGAGTAGGAATATCGTTATCGTTAGGGGTTCAAAGCCCTACCATGTAAAGCATATGACCCTATCTAATAATAATCTATGAAATAAACGGGTCCAATATGGTCGATTCGTTTAGGTCCGCGGGTTTAGCAGGTTTAACCGTGGGTAAACACGGACCGGTCCGTGTATTTTGTGGTTTTTCAAAATGACATCGTTTTGGAAGTCTTGGACTAAGGTTTGTTTTTGCTAAAAATGATGTCGTGACACGTCTTGGGTTGTTAAAAAAAAAAAAAAAAAGGATGTCTTGGTAATATTCTTGATCAATGTTGGGAGAACATTACGGCCTAAACGAAAGCGATTTAATACCGAACCAATCGGATTGAAGAAAACCTTAACCAAACGACTTGCACATAGACCCTGGTTTCATCTTATGTATGTGTTTGTAGGAGTTTGTTTCACCTATGAATCTGGAATAAATATATCAGGAGTCGCGATAAAATTTCATGAAATTAATATATATTTTCTAACAAATTGCTTTTATTCAGTGACGATCAAGCCTATTACAAAGTGGCCATCTAAGTACCAAAGTGTGTATGCTAGACTTATGACTTATGTGATGCACCTCATACGCAAACGCTTGGTGCCAAAGTCTATGGAATTCCTTAAATCTTATTAACAATGAAGAGAGCTTATATATAGTACAAGAGATTAGGTTTAGAGATCTAGATGAATATATAGGAATATTGCCTAATATCTAATAAGGAATGTATCCTTATCCGTAACACTCCCCCTCAAGTTGGAGCGTGCAAGTCACAAACGCCCAACTTGTCCATGAGATAACGAAATTGTTGACGTCCCAAAGCTTTAGTGAAGATGTCAGCCGGTTGTTCGCCGGTGGAAACGTGAGAGAGAGTGAGATTTCCAGCGGTGATCTCATCACGAATAAAATGGCAATCCGATTCTATGTGTTTCGTTCTTTCATGAAATACAGGATTGGAAGCAATGTGAAGAGCAGATTTGTTGTCGCAAACTAGTTGCATAGGCTGATTATGTTGTATCCCAAGAGAAAGAAGTACTTCCTTTACCCACATGAGTTCTTGACAAGCCATAGACATATCACGATACTCGGCTTCAGCGGAAGAGCGTGCAACAGTGTTTTGTTTCTTTGTTTTCCAAGAAATAGGAGAGTCGCCGAGAAGAACCAGATAGCCCGTTAAAGATCGTCGTGTGATAGGACATGTTGCCCAATCAGAATCGCTGAATGCTGTAATTTGTAAAGAGGAATTAGACGAAAGGAGAATCCCTTGGCCAGGACATCCTTTCAAGTAGCGAACGAGACGCAACGCAGCATTCCAATGGTCAGAAAGAGGAGATTGCATAAACTGAGCAAGCATGTTGACGGCGTAGGATATCTCGGGTTTAGTATGTGTGAGATAGACGAGACGTCCAACTAGTCGACGGTACTGTCCGGGATCGTGATAAGGCGTACTTGTCGATGAAGCCATTTTATGATTTTGCTCAAGTGGTGTTTTGGCAGGACTTGCACCGGATAAGCCACATTCTTCAATAACATCAAGACAGTAATTTCGTTGAGATAAATAGATGCATTCGGGACTGCGCGCAACTTCAATACCTAAGAAGTATTTTAAAGGGCCGAGATCTTTCATTTTGAAGCATTGGCTGAGGTAGGTTTTGAACTTCGAAATGACAGCAGAGTCATTGCCGCAAAGAACCATATCATCTACGTAGACGATGACATGAAGAATTGTGGAGCCTTGGAGATACGGAAAGAGAGAGTAGTCCTTCTTAGATTGAGAGAACCCATACTTGAACAGCGAGGTGGATAATTTTTCGAACCAGCAACGAGGCGCTTGCTTCAAACCATAGATAGATTTCCGTAGCTTGCATACAAGTGTAGGATCCTTCGTCTTGAATCCAGGAGGTGGTTTCATATAGATATCTTCTTTGAGGTCACCAAGTAGAAAAGTGTTGTGAACGTCCATTTGATGAAGTTCCCAATACTTGGCTGCCGCAACCTCAAGAAAAGACGTACAGTTTGCATTTTAACCACTGGTGCGAAGGTTTCATTGAAATCGAGGCCTTCGGTTTGATAATTTCCCAAAGCTACGAGTCTCGCTTTGTAGCGTTCAATGGAGCCATCCGAATTGTATTTAATACGGAAAACCCACTTGGAGCCTAGGGCTTTAACACCCCGAGGTAGTTTGGTGACATCCCAAGTATGTTGATCTTCTAGAGCATTAAACTCAAAAGAAACTGCATTTCTCCATCGTTCGTCCTTAACGGCTTGAGCATAACTGAGAGGCATATCATAGAGACAAACAGCCGCCAGGAAACGTTGGTGACTCTCCGAGAACCTTTCACAAGAGACAAAGTTAGCGATAGGGTATAGACACGTACTAGAAGAGACCGATGTAGAAGTCGATGGAAGAGGAGTGGGGTTTATATCACTCTGTGCAGAGTATACTTCATACGGTGCAAGACGGACGGAAGGTCAACGTTCTCGAAGTCCACGACCCAGATTTTCAATAGACAAAGCAGTGATGACAGTATCTATTGTTCCAGAAGCAGTAGAAGTCGGGATTTCATCATGAGTAGTGGTATTAGGGGACGAGTCTAGAGCAGGAGTGGGGATCGGAATTGAATGGAGGCTCCCCCTGTTTTGTAGCGGAGGAAATGGCATAGAAATATCCTCGTCAAAGTAACACGGTGATGAATTAGAAACTGGTAGCGAAACATCCCGTGACGGCGATTGTGACGATGCGTAGGGAAACTCGTCTTCTTTGAAAATCACATCCCGAGAGACGAAAAATTCATTAGTGTCAAGATCAAAGACTCGCCATCCTTTTTGGCCGTGAGGATAGCCCATAAAAATGCACCGACGACCACGCTCTTGAAACTTATCTTTGCTAGAAGAATGTTTCTTTGCATAACATAGACATCCAAAACCCTGAAGTTGCTCATAAATTGGGTCTTTGCGATGAAGTATATGGTACGGCGTTTTTCCTTCAAGTAGTGGTGTAGGTGTTCGATTTATTAAGTATGCAGCAGTGAGGACACTTTCACCCCAAAATGTAGTAGGAAGCTCAGCTTGCAATAGGAGTGTCCGAGCCATATCAAGTATGTGTCGATGTTTACGTTCTACCCGTCCATTTTGCTGTGGAGTATAAACGCATGAAGTTTGATGTAAGATTCCCTTGCTAGCAAAGAAAGCCCGGAGACTCATGAATTCGGTACCGTTGTCGCTACGAACCATCTTGACAGATTTGTTAAACTGTCATTCATCCATGGCTATAAAATTCTGAAGCACCGGCGAAACTTCACTTTTAGCAAGTAAGAGATGTGTCCAGACAGCTCGTGAATGATCGTCTACAATAGTAAGAAAGTAGTGAGTTCCACACGATGAGGCTAATTTATACGGGCCCCAGAAGTCGCAATGAATAAGAGAGAAACAATCGTCGGCTTTATTAAAACTTTCAGAAAAAACAGCTCGTGTTTGTTTTCCACGAATGCAAACATCGCAAAAATCCTTGAGATCACTACTGCTACTACTAGATAAATCGCCTATGCTTGTAAGAAAACTTGATAGAACTTTCTAGGAAGGATGTCCCAACCGTATATGCCATAATGCCTTGCTGTCCACTCTTTGAACTTTATGCGCACTAGCTGAAACTGTTCCTCGCAAGTGATAAACCACATTTTCCTCTTCACCAGCTCCAAGCAGCATCTTCGAAGTGCGGTCATGTATCATGCATAACTTGTCAGTGAATATAGCAAAACCGTTTAACTCACGCAATAAACGAGCTAAAGAAATCAGTGTGCAGTTGAGATCCGGAACAAATAGGACTCGTGAGAGAGTCATTGTGTCACTTAGAAGCAAAATCCCTTCTTTAGTAGTGAATGTGTGTTTGCCATTAGGAAGGACTACAACACTAGTAGGAATATCATGAATATTCGTGAGTAAATCCAGATATCCAGTCATGTGATGGGAAGCTCCGGAATCAAGCAAGAAATCGATATTACCAGAAAGTTTGTCGTTAGATGAAACGTTGTCTTGTTTCAACAAATTTACGATCGCGGTCCACGCTTCTTTGCTGACTCCCGGTGTGTCAGGAAGATCAGAATCAGACTGAATTTGAGCATTGTTGGCTCTGTATGTATAGCCGCGTCCTCTGCCTCTGCCGCGAGTTCTGTTTTGGCGCCCACGACCACAACCCGATTCAAATTGGCGATTGGAGTCACCATACTTTTCATTGTACCATTCGGGAACGCCATGAAGCTTAAAGCATGTATCAACGTTGTGGTTTGCTCTGCCACAGTGAGTGCAAGGTCTAGCGTTGTTGACGCGAGTAACCGAAGCAATAGCATTCACCCCAGTTTGAACTGCAAATCCGACAGCATCAATTCGTTCTTCTTTGCTTCTGACCACGGTTAAATGTCGTTCTTCTGCAATAATTTCGGAGTAGATATTGTCCAGATTAACACCGTCATCGCGACTCAAACGTCCAAGTATGTTGGTGCGAGTCGTGCCGAATTTGCCAGCATCGAGACCTATGAGAAATTGGTGAATTCGCTCATGGTCGCGACGTTGGATATGCTTGAGCTGAGTGGAACAATCAATTTTGTCACAGGAACAAGACATAAGCGGTTCGTAGTCATCGAGATCATCCCACATAACTTTGAGTTTTCCAAAATAATCGGCAACTGCCTGTCCTTTCTGATGACAAGCAACAAGGTCGGCTTTGAGTTGATGAACGCGAGATGCGTTACCGATGGAGTATCGGTTTTTAAGATTTTCCCACATAACTCTAGCATTATCGACAACCGAGATAGCTTTTTGAACTTGGGGATCAAGACTAGCATAGAGCCAACCAACCAACATCGAGTTTGTTTGCAGCCAGTGTGAATAATCGGGAGAGGTAGACGATGGTTTGAGTAAAGTGCCATCAATAAAGCTAAGTTTCTGTTTGGTTTGTAGATTGTTGCGCGCTAGTTTTGCCCAACGTTCATAGTTTTCACCATTTAATAGCATCGGTGTGATGCTTTGGTGAGGATGAAGATAGTAAGGTGATGCCGTGATTGCATCACTGTCCACAGAGGTAGGGACTGCAGAGGTATTGGTAGAAACTGTAGAATTATCGGTAGCCATGAGAAACAAAGAAGATCGATTTAGAAGAAGAGAATCGAAGGAAAAATTTAAGATGAATTTTTTTTTTAGTTTGGCGGCTCTGATATCATGCCAAAGTCTATGGAATTTCTTAAATTTTATTAACAATGAAGAGAGCTTATATATAGTACAAAAGATTAGGTTTAGAGATCTAGATGAATATATTTAGCTGTTTGGTTAGTAGACGTTTTCGACTGTAAAATATCAATTATTTGCTATATAGATCAAGGGAATGTTATGTGTGAAGTGCGATTTAGGTGAAATGGATTGACAAGAATATTTTATATTGAAAGAACCACACAGAAAGATACAAAACAAAAAGTGTAGTCTCCGCTGAAAATTCAACCCCAAGAGAAAATTAACAATGAGATTGGAAAGCTGGTGGGTCCCAATTGCAACTCAAAAAGTCAAAAAGACTTTGATAGGATTCTTCTGTCCTTTTTGATGTGATTGTGAAGATATATCCTTCTACGATTCTACTTTGTGTGGCTCTGAAACATGTACCACCCTCTACCCTATCTCTGTCCATTCACACATGTCGGATTTGATTCGCAACGCTAAATCACATATAAATCATTCAGTGAGACTAGGCATGCGATTAATAACCGAACAAAATTTCCTGAACAGAAGTTTTGTTATTTCGGTTTTGGTTCTATTGTTAGGATTGAACCGATAAGCATAATTTTAAAATGTATTCGGTTTTTGATTTGGTTCGATTCGATACCTTCGAAACAATCATTTTTTTTTTCTTATAATTTTTATAATCAACATGAACCGACTTCATTGAATTATACCGAAATTCTTCTAAAATCGATAACCGAACCAAACTAACCAATAATCGAACCAAACCAAATTTACCAAATTGAACTAATCAATTATCAAACCAAACTGAATTTTTGTTCGGTTTTAGTCGGCATCTTTTCTCCCAAACCGAACTACCTGAAAAACCGACAAACCGAACTAAATCGACACAGACTAACCGAAGTCGTAAAACGGTAAAAAAAACACACAGTAAAAATAGATAATACAGACTTGGCGGTGAACTGGATGTGTAAAGTTTTGTATATCGTCAATTTTATATTATCATAGTTTTATCGTTTTGTGTCAACAGTTGGACGCAACATCAAGATCGTCTAAGCATCTAACTATATACATATATATATATATATCCTATATATATATATGAAGTTGGTCCGAGAACGACAAGCACTTGAGACAGTGAAATATGTGAATGGAATAGAAGGAATTCGTTTTGGTCGATGCAGAATCAAGCCAGGCCCGCATGGTAATGTCTCGCTGGCTTCTTGCCTTTACGAATAAGGTATAAAAGGTCCAAATGAAATGATTGCTATAATTTTGTGGTGCATACTTAATTTACTCAATGATTTACGTTCGTGAACTACAATGTATTTATAGTGTTGATTTTGTCATGTAATAATAAGGAAAAGGAAGAGAAAAGAGAAGAAATCTAGAAAGGGACTTTATTAGGGTTTTAAGGGAATAAAGGGAAAAATCTACAATAAGGAAGTGTCGTTTTCTGTGGAAGAAAAAGAAAGAATATAGTGTGGGGATAGTGTCATTCTCTCAAATCCAAATGCATTGCTTCAAAACTACTCAAGAATCTTATTCACCAAGTTGGTGTGGTGGTCTCTATAACGTTCTCTCTTACCATGCATCTCTTTTCCAATTTATATTCATCGAAACAGAAAGAACAAAAATATTCCTTTAGCGACTAAAGAGCTTGACATTTTTTTTTGGGAATCCGTTAGACTCTCAAGTCTCACCAATCAGCTAAAGAAGAAAATTTGATAATTGTTTTAATCCTCCTATTTAAACCATGAGAGGGATTCATGCATGTTATTTTTGCTCATACATGGTTTTGATATATTATTGTTATTTTCAACTAATCTAAATGTTTGTTCTTTTTCTTACAATATCAAGGTGAAAAACCAAACAATGTTTTCTTAGACACAATATATTAGTTCTCCTTTTTTTGTTTTTTAAAGTTTCAGTTTTGTATTCATCTTTATTCCACTTCATAAGAATAGATCTAACCCTTTATTGACGACAAAAAAGAAAAGAAAAAGAGCAAACCCTTTATTTTACTTTAATACAATAATATTATTTGCCGTCGTTTCTTCAAATCACTGTTTCATTGACTCTTCGGTCGTCAAGGACAACCAATAGAAAGTGCTTAAAAAGGTAAATAAAACATATTCAAAAGGACCAAATCCACTCGCTCGTGTCCACCTGTCACTGCCACTGTGTCAAATCCACGTTGGCATGATGGGCACGTGGCTGAAGTTTTGTTCTGCGCGCACCACGAGCTTCACACGCCTACGAGGCGCGACTTCCGTCAGAATACTAACGGCCGTTTTCTTCTACACGCCTATCTCTGGTTCGTTAGCTCTCACGGCGTTGGGAAACGTGGAACTTATGGTCCCAGTCGAGTGTCAAAACGGGGCCCACACGTGGCAAGCTTTATAACTAGACAGAGATATGAGTGTGTCCGACTTCTGACGGCACGTGCGTCTCACACGCGTTGAAAAATATGGTAAGAAACCATTTTCAACCTCCCAATGTGTCTAAACAAATTCATACTCCTTAATTTAGATTCCTTTTTTTTTTTTTTCCTTTTTACCATAACTCCTAGCCATTTATTTATTTGAATTTGGCCATACTAGTCAAAGATTTATCCAGCTATAGAAAAAAATTGACAAAATATTTTTATTAACTAACAAATTAAACATAAATAGTCAGGTATTTAGACGTATTTTTAAATTTTAGCAAAAAATATCAACTTAAAATCTAAATTAAATTATATTATTAACTCCTTTTTTAACTGAAATTAATGTTAATTAATTGACAAAGATTTCACATGTGCATGGGTGAAGCCAAAAGAGTGACACGTGGATAACAAACGTATAGGAGGAAGGGGTAAAGATGTAATTTTGGAGAGCATTACTCATTTCCTCCTTTTTGCCAGTCGTTTCCTTGTCTCTCTCCTTTGGGTTATATAAACAAGAGGGAGACAGACGCAACTTTGTCTGGTACCTCAGAGAGGAAGAAGAGAAATGGACTCCGAGAAGGCTAATAATGATAGCAATGGGCATTTCGAGCACGAGCGTTGTCCGGTGGAGGAAGTTGCTCTCGTGGTGCCTGAGACGGACGACCCAACTTTACCGGTGATGACATTCAGGGCGTGGTTCTTGGGTCTGGCCTCTTGCGTCCTCCTCATCTTTCTCAACACTTTCTTCACCTACCGCACGCAGCCACTCACTATCTCCGCCATCCTCATGCAAATCGCCGTCTTGCCCATCGGCAAGTTCATGGCTCGGACTCTCCCCACCACTTCCTACAAGCTTATGGGATGCGAATTCAGCCTCAATCCTGGCCCTTTCAATATCAAGGAGCATGTCATTATCACTATATTCGCCAATTGTGGCGTCTCTTACGGTGGTGGTGATGCTTACTCCATCGGAGCCATCACCGTCATGAAGGCTTACTATAAACAGAGCCTTACCTTCATCTGTGGTCTCTTTATCGTCTTGACCACTCAGGTACCTTTCTCTTTCTCTCTTTGAACCTCACAATTCGTACAAAGTTTGATAGTTGACCAATGGGTTTTTGTAGATTTTGGGTTACGGCTGGGCTGGAATTCTGAGGAGGTACTTGGTTGATCCTGTCGACATGTGGTGGCCTTCAAATCTTGCTCAAGTTTCTCTCTTCAGGTTTTTAATCCGATCCCAATGCGAAAGCTGATTCCTTTTGTTAAGAATCCTGAAGTTTGATTCTACTGTTTCCTCTCTTTGTTCAGAGCGTTGCACGAGAAGGAACACAAGTCGAAAGGCTTGACGAGGATGCAGTTCTTTCTAGTGGCTCTTGGTGCTAGCTTTCTTTACTACGCACTTCCAGGCTATCTATTCCCAATCTTGACCTTCTTCTCATGGGTGTGTTGGGCTTGGCCTAAAAGCATCACGGCCCAGCAAGTTGGCTCAGGCTACCATGGCCTTGGGGTTGGAGCCTTCACTCTTGACTGGGCTGGCATCTCTGCTTACCATGGAAGTCCCTTGGTAGCTCCTTGGTCCTCTATCCTCAACGTTGGTGTCGGTTTCATCATGTTTATATACATCATAGTACCTGTTTGTTACTGGAAGTTCAACACTTTCGACGCCAGGAAGTTCCCAATTTTCTCCAATCAGCTATTCACTTCCAGTGGCCAGAAGTATGACACAACCAAGATCTTGACTCCGCGGTTTGATCTGGATATTAATGCCTATAACAATTACGGGAAGCTTTACCTCAGCCCTCTTTTCGCACTCTCCATCGGATCTGGTTTTGCGAGATTCACTGCAACACTAACTCATGTGGCATTGTTCAACGGCAGGTTGGTTAGTTTGTCATTCAGTTTTGTTGAGTAGCTAGGACACTGTGCTAAGAGAATGAGAATTCACTTTGGTGTGTTTGCGCAGGGACATATGGAGGCAGACTTGGTCTGCAGTGAAGACCGTGAAGCTGGACATCCATGGGAGATTGATGCAAAGCTACAAACAAGTGCCTGAGTGGTGGTTTTATTTGTTGCTGGGAGGAAGTGTAGCCATGTCTCTCCTCATGTCTTTTGTGTGGAAGGAATCAGTGCAGCTTCCATGGTGGGGAATGCTCTTTGCTTTTGCAATGGCCTTTGTTGTCACTCTCCCTATCGGTGTCATTCAAGCAACTACAAATCAGGTTAATTACACTAGTGCTGTATACATGCACCCATAAGATGAGGCCTCCAAATACACATGCTCATATCTTTGTGGTTTTTTCTTAAAATGCAGCAACCGGGGTATGATATAATAGGGCAGTTCATTATCGGTTATATCCTCCCCGGAAAACCCATTGCAAACCTGATTTTCAAGATTTACGGGCGAATCAGCACAGTCCACGCTCTCTCATTCTTGGCAGACCTTAAGCTTGGCCATTACATGAAAATCCCACCGCGCTGCATGTACACGGCTCAGCTGGTGGGCACTGTGGTAGCTAGTGTGGTGAATCTGGGAGTGGCCTGGTGGATGCTGGAGAGCATTCAAGACATATGCGACATCGAAGGAGAGCACCCTAATAGCCCCTGGACATGCCCCAAGTACAGAGTGACGTTCGATGCTTCAGTTATCTGGGGGCTAATTGGACCAAGACGGCTGTTTGGGCCAGGAGGCATGTATCGTAACCTTGTTTGGCTCTTCCTCATTGGAGCTGTCCTGCCTGTTCCTGTGTGGGCGATGAGCAAGATCTTTCCAAACAAGAAGTGGATCCCTCTCATCAACATTCCAGTTATCTCCTACGGCTTTGCAGGGATGCCTCCAGCGACTCCAACCAACATTGCCAGCTGGTTGGTGACAGGAACCATCTTCAACTACTTTGTGTTCAGGTACCACAAGAGATGGTGGCAGAAGTACAACTACGTACTCTCTGCAGCGCTTGATGCAGGGACCGCATTCATGGGGGTGCTCTTGTTCTTCGCCCTGCAGAATGCCGGACACGACCTCAAATGGTGGGGTACTGAAGTAGACCACTGCCCTCTTGCCTCCTGTCCCACGGCTCCTGGAATCAGAGCCAAAGGCTGTCCCGTTTTCTAAATTCAAGAACTTGATTATTAGATTCAAACATATAAACGACATGTTTTGCACTTTCTATTATTGCTTCTTTCTGTACAGCCTTTTCTACTGCTAGATAGTGGCCATCAGAATGCAATAAACTCTACTTTAGATTTGAAAATTGAGATAATGAAGTCCTAATTGGAGAAGGGCTTTGCGTTGATTAAGACATCTGCCATCTTTTGCTTTTCACCGATATATTCGTGATCTGCAGATGCTTTGTGACACAAGTTGCAGAAGCATATGATCATCTGTCACAGTCACACATGACTGCGCTAGATTTGAAAGCCAAACAATAATTTATGACTGGCAGGTGTGACAAGTGTTGTGAAAACTTGAAAGCCCCAAAACAAAACCAAAAAAGAAAGAAAGAAAGAAAGATTTGCCGGTTTTACAAGTGAAGTCGTTCCTGCATTCTTCTTTTCTAAATTATGCTAAGAAAAAAGAAAAAAAAACACAGATGATGAAGTCTTCAAACCAAAAGATTACATTGACACTGACTGAATACTGCATCTTCATTCTGTTGGTAAACCTTATTGACAACTTTAAAAGACAACAAAATTCGCCGTATTGAGGGAATACTTTGCCTGAAATTACTCCTCTTCTCATGTCTCCTTCCTATAGCCTCACCCATTCTCCATGGATGGGTTAACTTTTAAACACCAAACTATATAGGAGCATGTCGAGTTTCCACATGCTACCCATTTGGAATTGGCATCACCTCTGCAGGGACTTGTAGAGCACCACAGTTACATACTTTGCTAGAAAGCGGTGAGTGGAACCAAGCGCAACCACAGATGGACCACTTTTGCCCTTCTGCATGTAAAGATGATTGAGAATGACATGCTGAGGTCTCGGCAGCGGAGATGGAATGTCAGGGTTGGCTGCCGGCAAGTTCAGCAGTGTCATCTGTAGGTGCGGTGGAACCACAGGCGGTTCTTTCGAGTAGTCCTCAGCTCCCAGAAGCAAGTTGCTGTAACTAGCCTCTGGAGATTGCGGAGGCTCAAACCCAGATATGCTTTGAATGTCTTCAGGAACATAGTCCTGCATACACCAAAGCATCTCTGCTGTTCTCAGACACAAAACCGGAAAGGAATAACTATATAAATCAACATATTTCATTCCCTACAACATTGGTTATGCAGTTTGAATAGTCTCTCTCTCATTAAACGTTCCATTTCTCCACCTAGTAACCGGTTTAAAAGCTGATTCTGGATATGAAATCTGGAAAGAGAATGGAGTTTACCTGGAGGTCCAAAATGTTGAAAGTGTTTCCAGCATCATCACGAGCCAAGGGGAGCTCAGGGGCATGCATCCACTGTCCATCCACAATGAACCTGTACTCATAGACTCCTGAAGGCAGCACTTTCATTATTGTGAAGTCTTTCCCAGATCTCTGCAGCCGACTTCTGAATCAGCAACAACAACAACAACAACAGTGAGAGATTTGAAATGATAGAAGAAGCCATTGATTTTAACAAACATTCAGCTAAAAAAACCTTGACTTCCAATTATCCCATGATCCCTCCACAGCGATTTCCTTTCCCCCATGGCACCATGTGATCATCGTGGGGATTCCTTGCTCGTTGCAAGCCTCTTCGTACAGCGAGGAAGGCGATTGCATCCACGACGGGTTTGGGATGTGAATTTCATCCGGTCTTTGCAGTGGAAGCACCGGAACCTAAAAAGACACAAACTTTGGCTCTTGAGATCTTTTCATCACATCCTCCAATCTCCGAGATTTAGATGGCGAATCTGAAATTGAGAGAGAGAAAAAGGGGGAAACAAAACCTGGGGAGCGAACATGAGAGGAGATTGGGTGGCTCGAGGGCTGTGAGGAGGGGATTGACCCATGAGCTCAGGTGGTGCGGTGTGGTTACCGTCGGAAGCAGCAGCCATGGCTTGTCGAGAGCAAATCTCAGCGTCGTCGTCTTCGACCGCAGATGCGTTGTTACTATTCGCTTCTTCTCTCGCGTTCACGTTACCCATATCACACACAAAAACAAAAAGAGTAAATCTAATCTTTTGCCTTATTATAAAATTTTATAGCAAAACCAGATGGCCAACAACAATCTATCCTCTCACCGGATCTCACCACAAATTCATCGACTTGTTTTATTATTACACAACACACTCGATTACAAGGACAGTCCCGGTTTTAAAGATTCCTGCTTTTCGTATAAATTTATCAAAAGAGTAGGGACGGAGATATTGAGGGTAAATTATATAAAAAAGCTTCCTCAGATCACAAAACTAAATAAATTAACAAAGAGAGAAAACAAAAAAGGCCCAATCTTTTTTTTTCCCTTCCCTTTGTTTGTTGTTTGCGTCATTCATCAATTGTTCAATACATTCTCTCCCATCTTCCCCCCACTTACGGAGTTATTGGCTCATTTTTAGAGTTTAAGATTCTATTGTTATTGGTTTGTCGAATGTTATATTTTTTATATATATATATTTTTTTTGTTATTAGTACGATGATTTTGTAATTCTTGTGTTATTGGTGTGTTGAATTTGTAATTCCATTAAAAATCTTATGTTATTCAAATAGTTGAGTATTTATTGATTTTTCAATTCTATCAAACTCTAGTGTTATTGGAACAATGATTCTTTATATTTTTAGTCATTAACAATAACTTTCAAAATACTAGAGGTATCATATGTATTTTTAAATCTTTCTCCACTATCTATGCTCATCACCATCACATTGTCCTAAAACAAAACAAACCAAAAACAAATCCATAATATAACAAAACAATACCACAACGACATGTTTAACAACAACAAAAATCTCAACATATGAAAAAAAAAATTCAGAAATTTCTCTAAGAACATGTAACATGCTAGTGTTCCTTGTCAACGCATTGTTTATTTTTTTTAAATCATAAGCTGAACCTTCCCATCCACTAAAAACATACATGAATTCTAGATCGAAGTTACAAAAAAAATATCATTAGTGATTAAATATATTTTTAGTGGATCATTACAAATAATTAAAATATATTTTAAGTTAAAAATATATGAATACATTAATTAGTGATCTAGAATTCATGTATTAAAATATATCTTAAAATACATGAATTCTAGATCGAAGCTAAAAATATATTTTAATTATTTGATTAAATTTTAAGTTATAAAAAAAATTGAGCCAATTAGATGAATACATGTGGCATATGGATCTCTCATGAATTTCTCAAAGTTTCTCTCTCTCATGAGTTTCTCAAAGTTTATTATTACTAGGTGGGTATCCGCGCTACGCGCGGGTTTGATTGGTATAACAAAAATAATTTTTATTGTTTCTACACATATCCGCAATCTCAAATAGTGAAGTTGGATAATTATTTATAACTTTTAACATGCTTGAAACTATATTTTAATGGGCATTTGACATCACATGGACAACATTACTTAATTAATAATTGTTCTCTCAGATATATAATAATATAAATTTGCATGGACACTGCAAATTATAAAAGCATTGTTATAACTTATAAGTCAAAATGTACTATTTGTTGTCTTTCTCATTTATTACCAAGGGAAACGGGAAAACATACATCTATGACATTGAATATACTTGAAACTACTATAAAATGTAATGGAATGTTTGCATCAAACGATCAAGCGTTCCCTACATCAATTTACCCATCTTCTAAGTTTTGCATACTCTCGTGTAAAAATCTCTTTCCTTCTAACGAACCGATCGAGATCTGTGATAACGTCACCGTTCAGCTCATCTTTCACAGTCATTGTCTCAAACGCCGATGAATGTCCATGAATAACTTATTACCTAAAACTACTGAGAGAATACAACATACATATTATCCTCCACCGTTGATAACATTAAATCTAACGGACACAAAT
>PKML01035462.1:28521-61059 GCA_002933935.1 Eutrema yunnanense
ATATATATATATATATATATATCTTCCAAAATATTTATAAAACAAACAAATTTCACCAACATCTATATAAATAAGAGAATCATCATGTATTAAATCTTCACAACTCCTACGAAAATTGATCTAAAAAACTCTCAAAAAGCTAAGTAAATATGGTTTCCAACAGTGGATTCACCCTTATTAAAAATGTTAAACCATACAAAACAAGCTGGCTAATCCAAGTTAAAGTTTTGCATAGTTGGAAGCAATACACATCACAATTTGGAGAAACATTAGAGCTAATATTAGCAGATGAAACTGTAAGTCAAATACATTTTCTAAACTTGCGATGCCTTATATGTTTTTGTGTTCTCTATGTTTAGATTCACCTTATTTTTTATTTCTGAGCTACCTTCTTTTTACTTCTTTAGGGTGTTAAAATACATGCCTCATGTAAAAAAACAATGGTTTTACGTGTTCAAAAAGAACTTTCTGTTGGAGAATGAAAAGTTATAGAGAACTTATCTTTAACTCATGGAACTGGCAACTACCGACTAACAGACCATGTTTACAAGATGAATTTTGTGAGCACCACTTCTATCTATCGGTCTTTGGTCAAATCAGATGACACCATTTGTGTCATTGACCAGTTTTGATCAGATAACAAGTGGTAATCTCAAAACTCATTTCTTGATTGGTAAGTCAAACAATTTTAGGTTTATATTTCGTTTATATTTAAAACATATATCGTATTATGTAATGATATTTATAAATATTTACATGCATTTGGTATTATACAGTTGTTATTGGTCAAGTGGTGGATATGGGTGAACTTGAAACCGTTCAAGTGGCTGGTAAATATAGGAAGAAGGTTGAGTTTCATCTAAGAGACACTGAGTTAGTTTCTTATTTACTTCATACTTATTACATTTGTAATGCCTTACTGATTAGATTCTGATTTTTTTTTAATGGTTTAGGGACCAACGTATGGCATATTATCTATGGGGAAAATTTGCTGATCAAATTATTACGCATTGCCAACAAGCTTGTGAAGACATGGTGATTTGTCTTCTTAGATTTGCCAAAATCAACTTTTATCGAGGTTAGTAAACTAACACATCTAGCCAAACATTTCAATTTTGTCGGTCTGTGTTCAAGTTAATACTTGATTGGGATGCGTACCAGGAGAACTTCAAATCACAAATGCATTTGATTCATCTGCTCTCCTTATCAACCCTCCTATACCTGAGGCGGATGAGTTTAAGAATAAGTAAGTTTCTTAATGTGAATTAAATCGTATACTATTATAGAATCTAGATGATTTGCACACTAACTAAGGAGATTAAAAACAGTATGTATTATGAGATGATCCGGTGGAGGTTTTTTAATAACGAGATCATTGTAATTAGTATAGATTACTATTTTGTACACTGACTAAGATGCAAAACTTTCAAACATCAGATTATCGCAAGATGGTCTTGCTCTAGCCATCATTGAAACCAAGAGGGAAAAGCTTCAACTTATGATGAACAAGGAGAAAGAATTGTGGTCTCAGCTTCCCATAAAATCAGTAGCAGAATTGATGAATGCTATTGAGGTATGTAGCTCAAGGTATTAATTTGATGTTTTAATTTAATTAAAGTAAATTACATATTTCTGCTACAGGTTGAAAAATGCAAAGTAATGTGTACCATCTATGATATTGATACCGACTTTGGTTGGTATTATTTTGGCTGTTGCAAGTGTAACTTTTCCCTATGTTAAATTATAACTGATTAGCTTTATAACATTCTAATCATATCTTAAATTTATACTTAGATTTCACTAATTGGAACTATAAGTCAATCAAGCTTTGGATCATTTTCAACGTCTTCTTCTAAACGCTCATCAGAAGATAATGACAATTTACCTGACCTAAATTCAACATCTAAGAAGCAATGCACAAAGATCATCAAGATCGAGAAGGTTGCAGATGAGATAAAATCCAACGAAAACAAGGCAACAAAAGAAAAAACTGCAGAATAAGGATGATTTGGATAATGCATGAGTCCTTCTTTGAAGAATAAGGATGCAATTTAAAAAAAAAAAGGTTATTCTTTTAGAAGTTGCAATGTGTTTTGGATTCTTTTGGAAGTTTCTACATTTTCAAGTTTTTTGTTTTGGTTTGTTTCGTTTATTTGACTTATGTAGAATCTTAAATTTGATGGGTTTCATTAATTTGATTTGTTTTGTTTGGTTGCCTTATTTTGGTTTCATTAATTTAAGTTTGGTTAACAAGTACGGTCTAATTAATTTTAATTAGTTTTAATTTCTATAGTAATTTGAAAAACTAACCTTTCAAATGAGGCCAAGTTCATCAAGCTTCCATCAAAAAGATCAGTTTCTAATCTGATTTTCCCAATTATCGATTGAAAATATCAAAGTGAAATATAATTGTTAGAANTTTTTTTTTTTTTTTTTCACTGGTATTATAACATGCTCTTTATCTTTCTCTCAAGGCAATAAACAGTTTGAAGCACGTTGACTCCACTGCCCTGCTTCAGTTTCTTTACCCAATTCTTAACATGCTCCTTCATCTTATTGGCAATGGTGGAGAAACTCTTCAGGTTTGTCAACTGAAGTCTTCTGGTTCCTTTAGCATAAAATTTTGATATAAGCATTGGTAGATCTTATTTCTGTCCACGTGATTTTTTTTATATCATTGACCACTAAAGTATTTGCCTTCCTGTACTTGCTTGCTTCAGGTCGCAGCATTCAGAGCCATGGTGGATATTTTAACTCGGTATGCAATTTCCCGTGTTTAGCGCAACTGGGTTTAATCTAGTTTAATACGGGTAAACTTGTAAAAGGACTTGTCTAGTGGGATCATATAATCTTTTCCCAATAAAAATTAAACCCGAAGGATCAGGGAAAATTAAGGGTTTAGGGTTTAGTAAATGACCAAAGAATGTTATATCACGATGTCATTGGTCTTGAACTTTGGATGGTCAACTGTCACTAGAGTTGCAAATAATCTGTATGACTAGACACATTAAATGTACAACAAGCATGCTTGATCCTTTTACTGCACCCTCATTGATTATCAAGTATTAAGTGACGTCCTTGTTCTGACTAGATCTTTCAATTTGGTTTTATAGGGTGCAGCAGGTGTCGTTTGATGATGCTGACCGAAATCGTTTCCTGGTCACCTATGTTGATTATTCTTTTGATGATTTTGGAGGCAATCAACCACCGGTTTATCCTGGATTATCAACTGTGTGGGGAAGTTTAGCTAGAAGCAAGGTATAAAGTGCACACATCTCGTTGAAACTACAAGCTTATCTTTGTTCTAATGTGCTGTACATTTCCTTAGACTTATCACTCACCCCAAAGTTAATAGAGCATATCTCCATGTTACCTATTCGTGCAGCTATCTGCTGTGAATTTTCTTATTTTATTTCTTTGTTGGTTGATGAACAATTGAACACTATGGCTGGTTGTACAGGCTAAAGGTTACCGGGTTGGACCTGTATATGACGATGTTTTATCAATGGCGTGGTTTTTCCTCGAGTTAATTGTTAAATCAATGGCATTGGAGCAGGCACGTCTTTTTGATCATAATCTACCTTCAGGTACTTTTGGGGTATCCAGTTTTCGTTTTTATAGAATTTTCCATGTTAAGGTGTCATGCAATGCTGTTTTAGGAATTAGCCTCTCCCACTAATAATGAAAGAATTGCATAACTGAATTCACAAAGAACCTGATGACCTGTAATTTGGTTGATTGTCTAGAACTCAAAAACCAAGGACTCAAGTAACTTATTTGCACTAAAATGTAGCATATTTATGTCAACACAAAAGAAAAAAATGTAAAAATTACCCTTGGTTACAGATTGTTTGCTTTCTAAACCTGAATGCCTCCTGAAGTGTCGCTATTCGTGTAGTGATCCTACAAGAACAAATTAGAAAATATATATATTATGAGCAGCCGATACTTGCTTGAAGTAACTCGAAAACAAGTTCCAATAATGACCACTTATCATACTGCAACGTAGTACACTTATTTAGTGGTTATTTTTACTAAATTACGTTGTGGCCTCACAGCAATCAAAGGCTATCTCTTGCCCTCCCCTTTTGGCATTAACTAGTTTCAGTGTGATTCAGATATTTTAAGGTTTCAACATGCTCATTTTTTCTTCTCTCTATCATAGGCGAGGATGTTCCACCCATGCAGCTCAAAGAAAGTGTTTTTCGATGTATTATGCAATTGTTTGATTGTCTCTTAACTGAAGTACATGAACGTTGTAAAAAGGGTTTAAGCTTAGCGAAACGTCTGAACAGCAGTTTGGCCTTCTTCTGTTATGATCTCTTATATATCATTGAGCCCTGCCAGGTCTATGAACTGGTATGTTTTTTGTTCAGACTATCATATGTGGCAGCAACGGTTTCATTGGTCTGAGTTTCTCTGGAAGTCTCCTGCTGATTTTATTTTTGGTTGACTTCAAGCATGAGCATTGTTTCATGCGTTGTTCTCTCATAAGAGTTTCTTTGTAAACTTATAAAAATGGTTTTTTATTGGTTATCGTTACTACCAGCGAATTAATCAATCATGTGCATGTGTATGGTTTTCAGTTCTGGAAATTGTATGTTAAAATTGTTTATGAAAAAAATCTTCAATTTAAAAACGTTATGCAGCTTATCTTTCAACTGATTTCTTGGCCATATCTTTGCTATCAGTTGTCAGTAGTTTAGGACATGGGAATAATCTAGTTTTCAGTTACTTTTAATAGTGATAAATTTTAAGTGTCCTTTTCGCACTCAACAGGTATCGTTGTACATGGACAAGTTTTCTGGTGTTTGTCAATCTGTCCTACACGAGTGCAAGCTCACGTTTTTGCAAATTATATCCGATCATGATCTTTTTGTTGAAATGCCTGGCAGAGACCCATCGGACAGGTACTCTCCCCTAGAAACTTCATTACATGTTTATTCAGTTTGGCATTGTCAAACATTTGCACCTTATTGCTTGAAATAATTTGAAGTATTAGCACACTTGAGGACATAAAGTTACAGAAATCGAGTATAAAGAGGCCACATCTGCTGTAAGCACAGGAACTCTTGAAATGATCCAGAATAGAGAAGCCTAAACTGAACTTACAGACTTTCATCTTCTTTTATAAGTGTGCGCATCTTTACTTACTCTTGAGGGGACAATTTTTTTTTTCCTCAGCTAACTTTGTTTGTATGTTCTAGGAACTATTTATCATCCATCTTAATACAGGAGCTATTTCTCTCCCTGGATCATGATGAGTTGCCTCTGCGGGCAAAGGTATTTTTGGTTCTACGTGTCTGTACGTATGAGGTACATATCATGTAAGAATTTTACATTGTAAATCGTATTCCTTTTTGGTATCCTTGCAGGGTGCAAGAATTTTAGTGATCCTCTTATGCAAGCATGAATTTGATGCTCGGTACCAGAAAGCTGAAGATAAGCTCTATATTGCACAACTATATTTTCCTTTTGTCGGGCAGGTATGTCATGGTGGCTTGAAAAATAATCATGCATAAATTCTTTCATTTAGGTAGTCAACAAATGTTTCTTAAGTCCCCTTCTGCTTTGAAAATTTTCGTGATCAATGGTTGTTTTCCATGGCTAAAAGGTAGCCCAGAAGTTTGTACTCAGTTGCAATCCCCCATCAATTATCGTCATAAGCACTTATGACCGGGAAATAAGAAATATGTTTTAAGGAATTAAATGGTGTGGCAATAACAACCTTTTGATTGATTGCTATGTCAATTCAATCATAGCTAAGGTCAGCTGTTGTATTCGCCTGACATTTTATGTTTTGTTTTCTTCCTTTTGCAGATTTTAGATGAAATGCCTGTTTTCTATAACCTAAATGCTACTGAAAAGCGTGAGGTTTTAATTGGTGTGTTGCAAATTGTTCGTAATCTGGATGACACATCACTTGTCAAGGCATGGCAGCAGAGCATTGCTCGTACAAGATTGTATTTCAAACTCATGGAAGAATGCCTCGTACTATTTGAGGTTCCTTTCCACAACTATTTCTTAAAACTTGGGAAAAGGCACTACTCTTTTATTTAACTCACTGTTAAAGGAAGCCAAAGGAAATTGTTATCCATAGAAATGTGGATATTGATGGTATAGGGTGTCTAATAAAGTTATCTATCATGCTCTGCATTTTTGTCTTCGTTGGAGAAAATTTGATTTCATCTAGTTGTGCGGATGTGGTAGAATGATATGGGGACTCCTTACAGTCTATTAGAACTTAGATTTGATTTTGTTACCCACAAATATTTGTAGTTGTAATCCACACAATGTTTGACTCCTATGGCAGTTCGGTAATCTTGAATTAATAAAAATTTCAGCACAAGAAAGCTGCTGACAGCATCCTCGGGGGCAACAATTCTCGTGGTCCTGTTAGTGAAGGAGCTGGATCACCAAAGTACTCCGAGCGACTTTCTCCTGCTATCAACAATTATCTGTCAGAGGCTTCACGTCAAGAAGTCAGGGTGAGTTACTAAATTTATCTGTTCGTTCCTCTCTTCTATTTTATTGGTAAAAACGTACCAGTTCACCTAGAATTCCTTAACATTGTTGCTTTCTTTTGGTGGACTTCTCAAAACTAAGTTAGAAAGTCCTTTGCTTTTTGCTAATTTTAAGTTAAACATAGGGAAGGCTCTAAAGTCTTCTGACATTTTACTGCAGCTGGAGGGAACACCTGATAATGGCTACCTGTGGCAGAGAGTTAATTCTCAGTTAGCCTCCCCTAGCCAACCTTATTCTCTAAGAGAAGCTTTAGCTCAGGCACAATCTTCGCGGATTGGAGCTTCAGCCCAGGCTCTAAGAGAATCGCTGCACCCTATTTTGAGGCAAAAACTGGTATAGGTTTATGTTGTTTTCATGTCTTCTCCTTAATATTGCTCATCATTTTTGCTGGCATAGTCGTCAATGTTCTACTAATTGCTTGCACACTGACCAGGAACTTTGGGAAGAGAATGTAAGTGCCACTGTTAGCCTCCAGGTTTTGGAGATCACTGAAAATTTTTCATCAATGGCAGCCTCTCACAACATTGCTACGGACTATGGCAAATTGGACTGCATTACTACAATATTGACGAGTTTCTTCTCCCGAAACCAGTCATTAGCCTTCTGGAAAGCCTTCTTTCCGATTTTTAACAGAATCTTTGATCTTCATGGGGCTACACTGATGGCCAGGGAAAATGATCGCTTCTTAAAACAGATAGCCTTCCATCTTCTCCGGCTTGCTGTTTACCGCAATGACAGTGTCAGGAAAAGGGCTGTTATTGGTCTTCAAATACTAGTCAAGGTGAGACATTTAGATTCATATAAAGACTTCTCTGGTTCTTGTTATCAGGCATGAGTTCAATTGCTTTGTTCTTGCAGAGCTCGCTATATTTTATGCAGACTGCTAGGCTAAGGGCTTTGCTGACCATTACGCTGTCAGAACTCATGTCGGATGTCCAAGTGACTCATATGAAAACAGATAATACATTGGAAGAGAGTGGAGAGGCAAGGCGGCTTCAACAGTCATTAAGTGAAATGGCTGATGAAGCTAAGAGTGTCAATTTGTTGAGGGAGTGTGGTCTTCCTGATGATACTCTGCTGATAGTTCCCGAGAAATTTACAGAAAACCGCTGGTCTTGGGATGAAGTGAAACATCTATCTGACAGCCTTGTTCTTGCTCTTGATGCGAGCCTCGGGCATGCCCTTTTGGTATGGTTTATAATCAACTTGGCATATTTTAAGATATCCTTTCTGGTGTCAGTGATGGAAGAAATGTCTTCTGTTCGTCCTGTCACCTGTATTAGAAGACTTGATTGCTAATCTGGTCCTTGCCTTGGTACATGGTGTCAGCGTCATGTCTTTTACACTCAAAATCCTCCCCATCGACAACCATTTTTAGTGTTTTTATCGTGTTCATGAAACTAATAGGTATTTAAGATAACATAGGATTCATTTCCCTGTGTGTGGAAATAGGAGATTGACACTGATGGAACTTATAGTGTGTCTGAGTATATCTGCATTTCTTTCCATGATTGTATGGTCTCATTCTTAATAGGAGTGGAAAAAAAGTATTCTATTCAACCAGCTTGTAAGTCATTCTGTACTTTTCCAACGTCAAAATTCTGTTATTACAGGGATCTGTGATGGCTATGGATCGATACGCTGCAGCAGAGAGCTTCTACAAACTTGGAATGGCATTTGCTCCTGTTCCAGATCTTCACATCATGTGGTTGCTGCATCTATGTGATGCCCACCAGGAAATGCAGTCCTGGGCTGAGGCTGCACAGTGTGCTGTGGCGGTTGCAGGTGTGATAATGCAGGTAATAATTTCTAAATCTGGTATGTGTATGTGATATTTTAGATGCGCTGTGGATCATCTCTGCAGTCTGATTGGCTTTTAAGCTGCAGTCTTCATGCAGGTAATAACTTATGTGAATGCTTTGGTTTTTGCCTTGTAGGCCTTGGTGGCTAGAAATGATGGTGTGTGGAGCAAGGATCATGTGTCTGCCTTGCGTAAAATTTGCCCCATGGTAAGTGGCGAGTTTACAACAGAGGCATCTGCAGCTGAAGTCGAGGGTTATGGTGCTTCAAAGCTAACAGTTGACTCTGCCGTCAAGTATCTACAGCTTGCCAATAAGCTTTTCTCTCAAGCTGAGCTCTACCATTTTTGTGCAAGCATTTTGGAACTTGTTATTCCAGTTTACAAGAGCAGGAAGGCTTATGGGCAGTTGGCTAAGTGTCACACGCTACTTACTAATATATACGAGTCCATTCTTGACCAAGAATCAAACGCGATCCCATTTATTGATGCTACGTATTACCGGGTCGGATTTTACGGGGAAAAGTTTGACAAGTTGGACAGGAAAGAATATGTATACCGTGAACCACGAGATGTGCGGCTAGGGGATATAATGGAAAAGCTGAGCCATATATACGAATCAAGGATGGACAGCAACCATATTTTGCACATTATTCCAGATTCGAGACAAGTGAAGGCAGACGAATTGCAGGCAGGAGCGTGCTACCTGCAAATTACGGCTGTTGATGCAGTCATGGAAGATGAGGATCTTGGGAGCAGGAGAGAGAGAATATTTTCTCTTTCCACTGGAAGTGTTCGAGCACGAGTCTTTGATCGGTTCTTGTTTGATACACCATTTACAAAAAACGGTAAGACGCAAGGTGGATTAGAAGATCAATGGAAGAGACGAACAGTGCTGCAGACGGAGGGCTCATTCCCCGCACTTGTGAATAGGCTGTTGGTTACCAAGTCTGAATCCCTTGAGTTCTCGCCAGTGGAAAATGCAATTGGAATGATTGAAACCCGAACAACCGCTCTGAGAAACGAGCTAGAGGAGCCTCGTAGCTCAGACGGAGATCACCTACCACGGCTTCAGAGTCTGCAGAGGATTCTTCAAGGAAGTGTTGCAGTGCAGGTGGGTAAATTTGTTATTTTTCTACCGAAATCTGTTATTGTGCTGAAATGTTCACATCCTTCCATGGAAACATGCAGGTTAACAGTGGGGTCTTGAGCGTGTGCACAGCTTTCTTATCAGGTGAGCCTGCGACGAGATTGCGTTCACAGGAACTGCAGCAACTTATCGCGGCACTTCTTGAATTCATGGCGGTTTGCAAGCGAGCCATAAGGGTCCACTTCAGATTAATCGGAGAAGAAGACCAGGAGTTTCATACTCAGCTCGTCAATGGATTTCAGTCTCTCACCGCAGAACTCTCCCATTACATTCCTGCTATCTTGTCCGAACTTTAGTAAATCCTTGTAATTTTGTCAGTTTTTTTCTTCCAGTTTGTGCTTTTACTTGCATTATTTGGGGTCATGTAATGTTTGTCATTTTCTTTAATTCTTCATATGCTAGTAATCTACCTTGTCCGAACTTTTTTATAGTAATCCTTGTAATTTTTGCTACGAGTTTGTGCTTTTACTTCCACTATTTGGTTTTGTTTAACTACTCTTTGTTCGTCTCTCTATAAAGAAAAAAACTTAAATACGTTTCAGATTACATCCAAATCATCATGTGTTTTCGGGTCAACTCTGATACGTGACCCTTAGTACATCACATACTTTTTGCATTTTTGCTATACTAAATAAATTTCCGTTTTCATCACGAACTATTTAAAGTCTTCTAATTTTAACATACTGTATTAATCTTGTGATTGTGTAAAAAAAACTGGCATATCAAGTTTTAAAAAACCACGATTACGATAATCCGACTTGACTGTGAGTGAAAGTAGAAACCCAACTTATTTAAAATACAAAATCGATAGTTTTATGCTATATTTGCAAAACATTGATAGGTTGAGGGTGTGCTTTTGCAATTTCCCCTAAGAATGAATTACAAGTAATTAAATTAAATTATCCCCCATGGCGACTTTCTTCTGGAGTTTGATCTTCCCTTCTTGTAGTCGAATCCCAAATTGAAAAATCAGATCATCTGTGCTTTGGATCTCCATGGAAACACCGTCGAGAGTGGAGTCAGTTGCCAAAGGCGGCTTACCGGAAGTCCCTTCCCAGTACATTCAGCCACCGGACGCTCGACCTAACCTCCACCACGGCGGCGATGCAGCTCTAATCCCAACCGTCGACCTCTCGAGCTCCGATTCGCCGAGGGAAGCCATCGGTGACGCTTGCCGCAACTGGGGAGCCTTCCACGTGGTCAACCATGGCGTTCCCATCCATCTCCTGGATCGGATGAGAGCTTTAGGCCTCTCCTTCTTCCAGGACTGTCCAATGGAAGACAAGCTCCGCTACGCATGCGACTCCAGCTCCGCCGCATCCGAGGGTTATGGAAGCCGCATGCTGCTCGGCGCCGAGGACGACGTCGTTTTGGACTGGAGAGACTACTTTGATCACCACACATTCCCTCTCTCTCGCCGTAACCCTTCTCGTTGGCCGCTCCATCCTCCTGACTACAGGTTCCTGCTTTGATTTAAGACTTCTCTTGATTATCACAAAATTCATCTCGAATGTTCTCATTGATTGGATTGGATTGGATTGGATTGGAAGACAAGTAGTGGAAGAATATGGTGATGAGATGAAGAAACTGGCTCAGAAGCTATTGGGGATGATCTCAGAGAGCCTGAGCCTTCCATGTTCATCCATAGAAGAAGCTGTTGGGGAAATCTATCAGAACATCACTATGAGCTATTACCCTCCTTGCCCTCAGCCTGAGCTCACTCTTGGACTCCAGTCCCATTCAGACATGGGTGCCATTACTCTCTTGATTCAAGATGATGTTGGAGGCCTTCAGCTTTACAAGGATTCCCAATGGCTCACTGTGCCTCCTATCTCTCATGCCATTCTCGTTCTTATCGCCGATCAAACCGAGGTTTCTCTTTCAGAGGTCATAGACTAAGCAAAAGCTAGTAAGAGGCTCTGACATGCTCCCTTTCTCCTCCTTGTGCAGATCATAACCAATGGCATATACAAAAGTGCTCAACATAGAGCCGTAACTAATGCGAATCAGGCGCGGTTATCGGTTGCAACGTTTCATGATCCTTCCAAGACCGCAAGGATTGCGCCGGCTTCTCATCTCGTTAACCAACTCTCCAAACCGTGTTACAAGGAAGTTGTGTATGGGCAGTATGTTTCTTCCTGGTACTCCAAGGGTCCAGAGGGCAAACGAAACCTTGATGCTCTCCTCTGCTAATCTATATATATCTTCAAACTTTGTTCAGTGGCTATCTTTTTTTCTTTCTTCTCAACTTGCATTTTACCCACAAGTTTATATGCGAATGAGTTGAAAACTGACAACAGACTCTTTGTTGTTGCCAAGTCTCCAAAGCTCTCACTAATGCATAGAGCTCTTTGTCGTATGTCGGGGAATTGAGCGAAGCTCCTCCATCATACTTTCTTATAAACACACTCTCGTGAAAAATTGTTATGTTGTAAAATTTACATTTTCTTAAACAAAAAAAAATTTATTGTAAATAATAAATAACAAAAGAAACGAAATCTTCCATTCCCGTTTTTTAAGATGTTAAATCTCTAAATAAAGAACTCAAACCTAAAACTATTTCAAACACACAAAAAAAAAACAAAGTTGTGAGATTTGTGAAGCGATTTCCGAATAGAAGAGCGAGGACCCTCCTCGCTACCGAAGTCCCGCATTTTTTTCGAAAAGAATAGGCTTAAGCATCTGGCTTACCCGTTCAAGAAAATGTATAAATATGGAAACTTCTCTGCCATTTGAATCGGAGAATTTATGGAGGAAATCCTTAGAGGACAGGTAGTTAACTAATTGCTCTTCTTCGAGAGAAGGAGATGCTTGAACATCAATCGAGAGGCTCACTTGCTTCACTTCAACTTCATAGAAGAGGGAAGGAGCTATGCATAGGGGTGACATCACACTTCCAACAACACTTGAATATGGGAGTGATTTCGATTTCCGAATAGAAGAGCGAATTCCGATTTCCTCCTCCGACCTTGAGAATAGGAATGTCAATCGGGATGGTCCGGTCTGAAATCCGTAAAGCCCGCATATATTTGAGTCCGGTCCGGTCCGGTCCGAAAAACAAATCGGGCCTATTTTCTAAAGCCTGGTCCGGACAGGACTCAAGGGCTTTTCGGACTTTTATTTATAAACACAAAAATTCACAATTCTCAAATGAAAAATAATTAAAACAAAATATTTATCAAAATAAATCTAAATTGAAGTGTATTATATCAAATCCAATTAAATTTAAAAGCAAAAGTTTGATAACAAAAAAAATTCAAATAAATTGTATTACCAAATAAAACATAAAATCAAAACACTTCAAATCTATGTAGTATGGTTTAGATTAGAATTTCCTTCATCTTCTTCTAAATCATCATCACTATCAAGAGCTACAGATAAAAAAAAAATGTAAAATAATATTAAGTTTTGACATGTATAAATCATATATAAATGCCATTCGAAGTCTATAGATAATAATTTTTAAAATAGAAAATAAATATGGATGAATGATAAATATAAACACATCCAACCAACTGTGTGTACAAATTAATGATTCAACGTTTCTTGGTAAAAGACGAATTATATATTTATCCAAGACATGCGCACCAATACTAAATGTAGACTCTCAATATTGAAAACAGTTTTGTTTTTGGGATTTATAGTAAAACACACAATTAGAAAATTAGGGTTTTGATCAACGAACAAATATATAGAAAATATGTCAAATTATTATTTTTAGAAATATAAATTTTTAAATAAAATCTCTAGCTAATTAAAATGTAAAGTTTCGGGATTTTCGGTTTAGTCCGAGCCCGATCCGTCTAAACCCAAAAATACAATAGCCCGAAATACCCGATATTTTTTGGGCTTATATTTCTAGGTCCGAGCCCAGTAAATTTCAGGGCTACATCTTAAGAATATGGCCTCAAGTTTAAGGTAATGGTATGCTGCAATTTTGTGTTGTTGATGTGATCGATTCTCACTTCTGAGGGTTTTGAGAATCTTCTTCTACAACTTCCATGATGGACTCACTCTGCATTTGTTTGCTCTCTTATGACAGTTGTAGTCTGGTGAAGAAGATGATTTAGTCTGGCTCATGGCTATTTTCATTAGGTGCGCTG
The DNA here is from genome assembly GCA_002933935.1 of Eutrema yunnanense. Classification (NCBI taxonomy): domain Eukaryota; kingdom Viridiplantae; phylum Streptophyta; class Magnoliopsida; order Brassicales; family Brassicaceae; genus Eutrema; species Eutrema yunnanense. Next base: position 42,098 of record PKML01035462.1, read on the forward strand.
GAAAGGATACAGCAGCTACGAAAGGTTCTTGGGAGCCAGCAGAGGAATTCAGCTATATGCTTGAAAATAAAGAGCCATCTGTTCTAACTAGTATCGTTTGAAATTTTAGCAATTGTCAAGATGCCATTAGGGAGTCAAAGTCCAAGATCTTGCCACTTCCTTTCCTTCCCTTGAAGGTTGATGTAGGACTGTACCATCAACACCTTATCAATTGTAATCCATCATGATATGTGGGGGGCCTCCATGCCAAGGAATTAGTGGCCATAAGGAATGTTGATTCTCCTTTGAACGATGAAGAAAATCAGCAAATTATAGCATTCATGGATATAATGGAGTACCTTTTGGTATTGTCAGATTATATTTATACGGGTATCCCTTGAGTTCGAGGTAATAAAGTTGTGTGATTACTTCATACTCCTCACCTTGGCCCTGTCCTTCACCCAACTTAACTCATCTTGGCTTTCATGTTTCAGTAACAAATTCAATACCGTGAATTGAATTGACCTTAATTTTTTTTTGTAACGAGTTTAACTCAGAGATATGTGTGATCGTGATCGCTCTGCTCTAGCCTCTAGCTCTGCCAACTCAATCAACTCTGCATTTCTACAATAGATTATGCCATGAAAGCTGATGTTATCTGAAGTGTATTTTCTCTTTATAGAGAGAGAGAGACCAACAAAGAGTTATCCAAAGGCCGTTAACAAAACCAAATAGTGGAAGGAAAAGCACAAACTGGTAGAAAACTGACAAAAGTTACTCTAAAGTTCGGACAAGATAGCAGGGATGTAATGGGATGGGAGAGTTCTGCGGTGAGAGACTGAAATCCATTGACGAGCTGAGTATGAAACTCCTGGTCTTCTTCCACTCCCTTATGGCTCGCTTGTAAACCGCCATGAATTCAAGAAGCGCCGCGATAAGTTGCTGCAGTTCCTGTGAATGCAATCTCGTCGCAGGCTCACCTGATAAGAACGCTGTGCACACGCTCAAGACCCCACTGTTGTTAACCTGCATGCTCCCATGGGAGGACGAGTATTTCTAGGTATTTACAACGCAATAACAGATCTTGAGAGAAAAAATAACAGATTCCCCACCTGCACTGCAACACTTCCTTGAAGAATCCTCTGCAGACTCTGAAGAGGTGGTAGGTGATCCCCGTCCGAGCTACGAGGCTCCTCTAGCTCGTTTCTGAGAGCGGTTGTTCAGGTTTCAATCATTCCAATTGCATTCTCCACTGGCGAGAACTCAAGGAATTCAAGCTTGGTAACCAACAGCCTGTTAACAAGGGCGGGGAAAGAACCCTCCGTCTGGAGCACCGTTCGTCTCTTCCATTGATCTTCTATTTCACCTGTTTTTTTTTGTAAATGGTGTATCAAACAAGAACCGATCAAAGACTCGTGCTCGAATTACCAAATGATCCATCTTTACCTGCAAGAGTGAGAGTCATACACCTGCAACTGTAGTATCTCAGAGTTTCCCTTCAAAAAGATAGGGAAAGAACTTACCAAAGGAAGTATGGCAGCTAGTATAGGCAAATCAGAACATAACATCGCAAAGGTATCTTTGATGCGAGCTATATTATCATTGACACTATAAAGAGAAAAGCTTTTCTCGTGGGTTCCGGAAATGATATATTAATTTCAAGAAATGTATTCAGATACCTGAAGGAAGAATTTTGACTAATGGGGGTTAACACTAAATCTTGAGCTCTATACAATACTAAAAACAATCAGCGTGAGTTAAAAACATGAATCATCTGAGTGGATAACTAATGAAAGACACATCCACTTGATGTAAAACCTTGATCAGAAAGTCCTCAGAACATTGCCCCCAGGTAGAGGAGGGAAGATGCTTCACTCATACCTTGCAAAATAGCAAGACCAAATTCTTCATCATATCAGGTTAATGCCAAAAACTTGTCCCGGCCACATCTTCTGGTATGAGAAATTATCATGGAAACACTCTCTTCTACATCAGACCATCTGCTTCTTTGAGATAAGCTTCCTGATATATGAGCAACGTGGTGTATGCGAAGCGGCTTTGCCATCCCAGCAGATACCAACTCAAGTATTGGCCATTACTATAGATCCCAATGGCCATCAAGGTTTTGGAACTTGAGCTATCGCCATGTACTTGTCAACTTGTTTGTCCACAAAGTCACGAATCTGCATATATATTAATCAAATGCAGTGACAATCAATTAGAAACTTCTCTAAAGTAGATACAACTATTTAGTGATAGTTATTATGAGAGCCAGTGCCAATATTATTCCTCACAAGAAAAATCGACATTTCCCCCTACACCAGCGAGAGGAATACTCAAACAGGAAACTTAAAGACAAGAATTTTGGCAAGAGATAACTCTGAAACTTTTGAAGCTTTTACAAACCTTGTTTTTCCGCTTTGAGTCGAGGAATTGTGGAACAGCCATGGCTTTCTCCACGTCTGTTGTCTGTTGCATTACCTGATAAAGCCCAAGAGTTTCAGCAGTCTTTTTCTAACTTCAGATAGAAACAAGTATACTAATTGAAGAATTTTGAAGAGTAGAAAACCACAAAGTCACAGACCTTTGTTGCTGTCTTCTTCATTATTGACTTGTATACATCTCTATCAATTTTCTTTGCTCTATACGGGGCCATAAGCAACGATGCAACAAAATCTACAATCCCCTGTTTCAAACGATCTGCACCCCGGATATGACTTTTATGATTTTTATGTGGCTCTTTATTCACTGTAACCTGTGACATAGAACATTCATTCGCTCGTTGGTCATGCTTCCAACTAGGAGGGCCTGTCGAACATGCAATCGAATCTTCTTCATCCTTAATATGCAAGGCACGATTGAAAAATTCAGGATCAGCAGCAGCAGCTTGAGATTGCCATCTATCTATAGCATTATAATCCTTGACACCATCGCTACTACCACCAGTATCAACCCATGCCCCGGTAAAAATACTGGTATCCGCAGCCCCACTTTCTCCAGAACATTCTCTGAACTTTGAATGAGATACAAGCTCATTCGAATGGCTACGCTGTGAGCAGTTATCAACTGGAATCCTTGAACTGTCAAGGTCAAGACAGGAGGCAGGAAAATCATACCAGTCCCGAACTTTGCAGTTCCTAGAGTCTATCTCTGACATACAATCTTGTCTTCCTAAGACATTGCCGGGAAACTTTTTCCTGAAATCAGATTCGTCCATCTTTGCATACTGTTCTCGCCTGGCAAATTTATGAAAGGAGGGAATCTTAGGAAGCTGCAATGAAGTACTATGATAGGCCTCAGAAAATGCCTGCAAGACAATAAGATATAATTTATTTGTTAACAAACAAATAAAGAAAGAATTGATTTAGGAGGAAAAGCACATTCCCGTCCTTCGAGAAAACAAACACATCCAGCAAGCATCCATCAATGCACATCCAGCAAGCATCCATCAATGCATTTCACTAATTCGAAGATAAGAAAAACTTGCCTTTGCAGCTGCTTCAGCTGCTGCACGAGCAGCCTCAGCTGCAGCAAACACAGCCTTTTCTTCCTCTGACATAGGTAGCTGGTTGTCCTCAAGCTCTCCATCTGTTTTCACATCGTTGCCATTACACAGCTTTCCCTTGCTGTCTGTATCCTCACTATTCAGTTTTCTTCTTATTCTAGAGATATTTGTAGTATTTGTTTGTCTCAATAATTTCATTTCACTATTAGCTTTTTCTTTCCGGTATAGTTCCAGCCACACATTAACAAGCTGACTTGCAATGGCACGGATATCACGGCTCGTGTGTGCACAAACCTTTTCTTTCACAGTCTTCCCAATGCCTGCATCAGCAAGTGGAAAGTAAGCAACTTAGAGAAACTTAAAATTAATATCAGGGCTAAAATCACAAAAACTGATTGCACGTGATATCGAAGCTTAAGACAGAGCCAATTACATGTGATATATGAGGTTTGGGACATATAGTGCACTTGGAAGAAAATAACCAATACCTGAGAGCCTCACGGCAAAGAGATCACTCGTAACTCGAACGAGAATATGTACACAGTGACGTAAAAGCTGGGTTCCATTCTTCCCCATCGAATCCTAATAGAGAAATATAAATAAGCCAGAATATGTAGAAAAACCCAATAGAAATTCATGGAGCAAACATAATAGCAAAGGAAAGTTGTACTCTTTGCTTTGGTAAAGAAAGTAGCTCACTAAGCTTACCAGGATCCAAGAGTTCAGCACTGCAAGCCCATCTTTTGTGCCTGCAAAGGATTTCAAGGTTTCACCAGGTAGGTTAAGCAACTCCTTGGCTAAATGCAAACGCCCAACAGTTGTTTTAGCAGAGAAGAACATGTTCCGAAGCAATGATTGCCTGGCCAACACATTAGACAGCTCAACAACTTCAAGCCTCTTTATTAGGTCTCTGACTTCATCCCTTACAGATACAGATTTCCTCTGCGCCTTTTCTAGTGTTTCTATTTCGGCTGTGTAATCATTTCCACTTCTAAATATATCAATTATACGCACAGCTTCCCGGACTCCAGTCATCATTGCACCACCAACAGTGTCAGGATGCTCTTTGCATGTTGCCTCACCAGCAAAAAACAAACAATTCTGAACAGGCCTTCCCAGTACATCATAATCTTCACCAGAAGCACCAATAGCAACATATGAGTAGGCACCGTAACTGTACGGATCAGTGCCCCAGTCAGTAACTACCGAAGCAACAGGATCAGGCACCAGATCCCCACCAAAAAGCTTACGTAGAACCATCATTGCATGGTTCACATGCTCAGACTTACTCTTGTCTTTATAGTCAAAAGCAGCCTTTCCAACCACCAAAGCTATCAGAACAGGAGCACCAACAGTTTTTTTGACATTCCAAAACATAAAGCACTCACCTCTTTGATCTGTTTCCTCAGCAGTTGCCCCAAAATAATCCAAGCTATCATCCCAAAATACCTTTGAGAACTCCAACACAACTTTATTTAGAACTCCAAAACCAAGTTGTTTGATTGACGAATATTTCCAGTCGGGCAAGGGTGGTGAAAATTTAATGGTTTCTGCTTTCAAGCACCCAAGAGGAACAGTAACCAGAACAGCATCTCCAAGATACTCACAGCCATTTGATGTACTAACTCTGACTTTATGCTTGCTGTTATGCATGACAGATACTTCAGAGGCATAAGATACCTCAGAAACTACTTTGTTCAAGTGAATGTCAAGTCCTTCTGCAAGCGACTCAACAACTCTGCTATAACCACCCTTAATCATAGCATGTGGCCCTCCAAACCCTCCATAAAACTCATCTTGATTCCAGTTAGGAAGCGAAACTTCCTTGAGGACAGCAGCGCAACCATATTCTGTATGAGCAAAATGCCAATTCATAACTCTTCGCTCCAAAGGATTCAAAAAATCATTTTTCACGCTTCCATTATGCGTAGAGGTACCACTGATGCCTGCTTTTGAGAAGGAAGCATCAATTGAATTGCCAAGCCCAATTCTTTCGATGCTCACCTTATCATGTGGCATCCTCAGCCGCTGAAGGCCATATTCTAGACCATCCTCAAGCGACATTTTATTTGCTCTTTCCTTGCCTATTTCCTCAACAAGCAAATCCACATCATCAATCAGACTGTTGAACTCTGCTTGTAGAGCATCATCTAACTCTGGAGGAACCTTTTTCCTTGTTACAGTATCATAAAGAGGACAGAATCCATGCAACACACTAAACTCCAGACCTAATTGGTTACAGACCAATACCGAAGGATCTGGCATTCTTTCAGATGGCACATCAGCCTCAATGCCTGTAATTATGCTAGCCCCCAGATCCACAGGAACTGACAGTGACGACCGGTCTGTAAATACACGACCACCTACTCTACTCCTTGCCTCAAGAACGGTGACAGAAAAACCTTGGCGCTGTAAATGACGGGCTGCTGTTAATCCAGCAGGACCGGCTCCAATAACTATTACTTTTTTCTCATCTTCAATTTCACATTGAACACAGTCCCTTCCTCTCGCATGATTAATATTTGCAGAGGACAGTGTGCTAGACCAAGCAGGCTTCGGTACTGAAATTGTTTCACGGTGCTTTTCGACCTTAGATGCAGTAGCATCCGCTGGTAACGCATTTATGCTGACAGAATGTTTGCAATCGTCAATAATGCTTGCTTCACATGTTTTGCTGGTAGATCCCAACATTGCTGAGGTCGCACATCCTACCAATTCCGATTCATCAATTTGGAGAGCACATTCCTTAGCCTCACTAGTCGATTCAACGGCTTTGACCTGACCAAGGATAAAAGCAACTCCGTCTTCAGAATCTGCAACAGAAGCCATATAACTTTCTTCAAGCTTTTTCCCCTGGGAGAGATCATCATCTTGAATAGTCGAAGATCCCCCCTTCCCCCTCACAGATGAAATCCCAGCATTTATATAACCCTGTCAAAAAATACACCATCACATGCGGACTATTAGAAACCCGCACTCATTCTCTTTTCAATAGTGCATACAAATTAAAAACTTAACAAAAACTCAAGCACGTCAAATTAATAGGAGACAGTATAGTAAACAAAAATTGCAACAGCGCAAACTTACTCTCTCATCAAGAAATTTATAGACCTCTCTGATAAGGGAAGCTGAAGGCAATTCACTGTCAGAAAGGCCACTGGTAACACCACACTCAGTGACAGGTAAGATTCGGCTGACATCTTTACTCCACAGACCTAAGATAGAATTCCTGTATTACAACATATATCAGTGATATTTTTTTTTTTTAAAAGGGGGTTAAGAAAGTCTTCAAGAGGACAAAATGAAACACAAAAACTAGAATAACAAAACTGTCCCAAGTAAAACTGTTGAAAATAAAATGACAAAAAACAAACTTGAAAATCCTTGAAGCAATACAGTACAGTAAGTATTCAAGGTTTCCAACCAATGAAGAAGGTAAAAATGGGATTGACGTCTTAAGGTACACCCTTCTCATGTGATCTTAAGAAAATACATTATATACTAGATAGGAACACCAGACCATGTATTTGAATCCATAACAGCTATGGAAAAGGAAACTAACCTGCAGACTAGGTACTCCTGATTGCTACCTTTGCGCTTCAACACCTCTTTAAGTATAATCTTCTCAATTGGACTTACCGACTGGGCTTTAAGTCCAGCTGCCACCGCAGCTACTCTACCAAGTTCAGTTTCCTTGGAAATAAATGGAACGAAATCACACTTGGCGCTTCCTTTAAAGGACTTGTCACTTTGACAATCAAGAAAGCCTTGCTCATTCTCCCAATTCATATCTCCTTCATACACCATGTTTCCAAGCTTACGCTTTCTAGCAATGCGCTCTGGACGTTGCAAGGTGGATGGCTTCCCAGAATTAGGTAATGAAATTGCATCACCCCGGAAAATTTCATCTTCGCAGGGAGTTACTGAAACCGGGGAAGCTTCAGCAGTTCCATCTTTGCGAGTATTAACTTGGATACCACCTCCTTTGGAAGCATCATGGTGTGTAGAATACTTGCACTTCTGACAGATAGCAACCTGAGTATTAGACTCAAGGAAACGATCCTCGAAATCAACTTGGATGCCACAATCACACATAACTAATTTTTTCTCTCGGAAATAACCAGACTCTGATTCTGGCTCTCCCAAGTGTCGATCAGGAGAAATATCTGCAACTTCTTTTCTAGCAATAGTAGGATAAACTTCGCCATCGACATTTGGCAGTGGGCTCTTGGATTCATCATCTGGAAATGGACGAAAGAGTTCTGCTTCCTTCTCGCTGGATACTGTCATGAGCATGTCTACTTTTTCATGACCGGGAGAGGCTGCCTCATCCTTACCATAAAACTTATGCAGGGGAGTTCCAGTTTCTGAAGCACACTTTTCAATAGAATTCGAAGCACCGTTTTCGGAGATGCAATCCACTCTTTTATTCTTCGTACTGCAATCTAAGAGAGCCTTGTGAGTAAAACATTCTAATGTTGGATCAACCATCTTCTTGACTGCCAATGTCTTTGAGCAAAACGATTCAGCCCCAACCTTTATAGAATCTATCGTTGATCTTGTTTTTGATTTAACCTTGGTTTTATAGACATCTTCCAAGCACTTTTTGTTTACAGGACCATCCATGCCAAGCTCAGATGCATCGTCAACCATATCATGACCTTCCTCACCTAAGTTCAAATTAGAATTTGTTACAGTATTAATAGGAGGAACATCCTTGTGGTTCCTAGTCCTTGGGATCCCTGATCCAACACTTTTCTTGTGCCCCTTCAATCTCTTCCTAAAACTGGCTAAGGTGTCATTCATATCTTCAGAATCATGTTTCTTCTCCACAGCCTGTTTCTTCTGCCTCTGATTACCAATACTTTCTGTCTCAACCTTATTCTTCTTGGCACTTTTATGCTTAATACCCTTTAAGAGGGATCTGATAGGTTCATCATCATCAGCATAATTGTCAAACTGAACAATCTTAGATCCTCTCTTGGAACCACATTTCGTCCCCTTTCCATCCATATTAATCTTCTTGTTCCTTAGACCCAATCTCAACTCCAATGTAATACTAACTAAAAGACTCGAAATTCGATCGCAGAATTAACAAAACTTTCGCCTAAACTGAAAAAACCAAACACGTATATCACTTCAAAAAAAACAGCCTCCAAATCGACCAAGAGAAAATAAGTAAACAAAGGAATGCGTCAGCTAACCGTAAGAAGACAGTGACGAGCAAGAAAACAATCCTTTGGTAAAAATCAACTCCGCTCTGATCAAGATGTGTCCTTGGTGGGGAGGTTCTAAGATATCGCCGTTTCAAAATTTCCACGGGATGTTACAACATCAAATTTTAGGGTTTTCTAGCAGAGTGAGCTCGAAACCTAAAACCAGAGTAAAACGGAAAACAAAAAATGAGCAACGGCAGAGACGATTGTAACAAAGCATATACATAATACAGAATCAAACGCCAGAAATCGTGGATTAAAAAGGGGAGCTCTGCCTGTGAAGAGCAAAACAAATTCCGGAGCGAAGCAGGTTCAAAACTGGATTTAGGGTTTACAAAACCCTCCCATTCGCTAGGAGATTGATAAATATGAATCGAAATTGAAATACCAGCAGCAGTAGCGGAAGAGCCTTTACCTTCGTCTAGATCCCAGAAGCCACGCTTCAATGTTTCAAAACCCAAACGAACATGGTGAAAGCTAAATTAGGAAATCAAACGATTAAGAGAAAGAAAGAGGGTATTGGGACGTACCAATCAGAACGCTTGAACCGTAGCGTTTTAATTGTATCGCGTCTGGGTGAGAAACCTTCATTATTCAACTAAAAAAGGGAGGGGACCAAAAAAAGATTATTTATACATAATAGCCCTGGACTATCCGATCGAGTTCGGGTTATTCGGATTTTCGGGTTTAGGATTTAGAATTCATTTGAATATTTTAAAATTTTGGTTCAGTTCCATTCGGATTCGGTTTCGGGTACCAAAAAAATCACAAAAATAAAATGAAAATTGGTTAAATTTGAATAAAATTGGTAAAATTTAAATAAAATTTGGTCAAATCTTAACAAATATAATTAAAAAATTTGTATACTTTGGTTATTTTGGGTATTTCAATCATTTTGATATAAAAATAATTCATATTTTCGAATTTATAATTATAATTTTGGGTTATCAAATCTAAATATAATTAATATTTTGGGTATATAATTGTATTTCGGGTATCCATTCGGTTCTCGGTTTTGGTTCTTCGGATATAAAAATCTAGAATCCGTTCGGGTATTTTATCGGTTTCGGTTCAGGTTCGGTTTCTTTTTTTCGGTTCGGATTCGGTTTGATTCTTCGGATTCAGGTATTTTACCCAGGACTAATTCATAAAAGCCTCTTTGCATAGGAAACTGACAAAGATTTGAGAGTATGAGATTGAGAAAAGGACTTAATAAACCTTTATCTTCCAACTCAAATAGACACTTGAGCGTCTTAAGATCCTCCAAATACACTAAACCGGTGTCTCTAAGTGATCTCAATCGTATATTTCGTGATTTGAATTTATTTATTTTACAATGGACGGACAACTCCAACGATTTCAAGAAGCATCAGCAGGATGACGACGATACCAAAAGTATTGCACGAATATTATTGATAAATCTAGATCTATAAATTTAGAGTTTTAATTAATTATTCGATTACCATAATTAATAATTAGCTTACTATAAATTTATTAATAATTAAAACCTATTAAACTTTCATTTTATTATAGTATTTGAATGACCTATTTATAGCATTTTGGTCTAGTGGTCAAAGCTCAAAGTTTTAAAGATTTCTACAACATGTTTGGAGTTATTGCAGGTAGAGTCATTCGTCGTGGTCTCGTGTTTTGTGGATAGAATTGTCTATTGTGGGTGTGATCAGTTGTGTATGTAAAACCGTCCATCGTGGATCCGTGTGGTATGGAGAGAACTGTATTGTGGTGTCGTTGTTCGTGTAATTGTTATTCATAATCGCATGTGCTGCATATAGTTGAATTCGATTGAATGATCATCGTAATAGGATTTTATCAAATATCTCTAATAATGATGTAACATACCTGAAAAAAAATGAATGACATAATAAGAGCATCTCCAACGGAGGTTTATAAGTGGGGTTCTTAGAGTTATTAGGGAAAAAAATAAATGAAAAATGGTTTTAATGTTTAGAACCGATCCTTAGATAAGAGTTTTTAGGATCGGTTCTTAGAGACACATGTTACCTTCTCATTGGCAAAAAAAAAAAAAATTAAATCAACAATTGTCAAAAAAAATTTCGGCGACGTTCTCTCTCCTCACTTTCTCTCTTCTTCCTTTGTGTGCGAAATCTTCTGCGATTTGGGTTTTTTTTTTATTCGTGTTGTGGTTATGGAGATTGAGTCCGCCACGAGGCTCATTCAAGCGAGCCTCCTTCTCGTTCATCAATCGCGACCTATTCCCAGTAATGACTACTCTTCTGTTTTTTTTTTGGGTCTGATTTCTTTGCTTTCATTTCCGATCCGTTTTCGTTTCTGATAGTCTATTTGCATGGAGAGATTGGCTGCTGTAGAATTAGGAAATTAAGCTTGAGCTATCCTTAGCTAGATCTATTGTATGGACGTGTGGCGTCCGGATGTGAATCAGTATCTAGTGATTTCTTTTCCTTCAGGCTTAGCCTTCGAAACGCTTGTTGGAGTGATTTCATTAGCACCTTCAGAGATTGATCAATCATTGGTAAGTGAGATCTTTGGTGCACTATATTACTGTTTTCCTGAGAATATATTCTAATGAGACATTATTCATGTTTGTCATCTTGTAGATCCAGTAATTAGAGGGCTCACGTTATTTGCAGCTTCAGAATCCACATGATTGAAGGTATGCAATAACCACATTTCTCTGTGTCATGCATTCTGTCAGATGTGTTGATAATTCTGCTCTGCTTGTGTTTGTGTTTATGTTTTCTGAAGCTCTGTTTTCAAACGCTTAAGAAACTGTTGAATAAGGAAGTGAATGTTTGCCCTAATATAATTTTGTCCTCCATATGATGAATTAGTTTTCGTGAATATATATTCATTCAAACTCCACACTTCAGTTCTGTCAAGTTTTCACATTATGGCATATGACTAGAGTTCATGAAACCCCTTGTCTATCTTGATTTTTATTCTTTGTTGTATTGTATGTCAATAAAATGTTTCTGCAGGATATGGATCCAGTGACTTCAACGATTGAATACCAGTATACCACAGCAGGTATTATTTATTATCTTAGAAGATGATCAAAGAAAGTTACATTCTTCGACATAAGCTGATTCTTTGTTACCTCTTTTATGTTTAATTACTAACTAATATTTTCTTGCGCAGAAAAGTTAGTGGATGAAGGGAAGACTTGCAGAATTCTGCAAGTCGTTGTCAGCATTGACCATCCCCAACGGAGCCACAATACCCTGAAGAAGATCCAGAAGAAGATGGGAAGGGGTGTTGCTTAGAATTTGTTCTTCTTTGCTTTAAGCCTTTTTGTGTATCTTCAAACATGTTTTGAGTTTTCAATTTCATCTGTCTGAGAACCTATGTTTTTGGATTAACTTTCTATGGAATTTCATAAATCCTTTTTCATACTTAAAAAAAAAAGTAATTATCAAAATATTAATTATTTATTTTTAAGAATCCCTAATGAGGTTCAACCATTGGAGGAGCAAAAAATTAAGGGTTCCTAAAGAGGTTCTAAACTTTCAATTAATCAAAATTTATTAATAAAAAATTGATGGGTTCTTACCATTGGAGATGGTCTAAGAGCCTAGAATTAACACCGGTCTTATTATTTGTAATTAGATAAATGCAATTCCTAGCTATCAATAAACGCTAAATGGAATTAACTGACACACATTTCGAATTATTCATTGGTTGATGTTGACGATGGAAAGACGAAAAAACCCCTACTAATACTTTTTATCTAGCTAGCATGATGACAATTAATTTTTACGGACAATCGGGTTATATATATGTATGTTATTCATATTGTCGGTTAACCTTCTTGTGTGGTTTCACGTTAACCTTTTACTGCTTAATATGTACTATCTGGATAATTGGTATTTGAATTTTACAAAAATTATGTTAACTAGGGTTGTTACTGCTTGTTACTTTCAAATTATATATTTCACTGTTGTAATACACATTTATACCGACTAACAAATATCGGTCCATAGGATAATATAGTTATTGTTAAGTGTGTTATCGAACAATCATGTTATCTATTTAATGTTATCGGGTTTTAGAATCCTAGCAGATGAATGTCGATTTAAATGTGCGTTACTTTCACATCTAATTTATCGGATAACGTAGTTATAAAAAAATTACAATTAATATATTATATTTATATGTAATTCTATAGATTTAACATGTAATTGCATGGGTTCAGTGATTAGGGTTAAAGGGGGGGGGGGGGTTAGGGTTTATGAGTTTTTTTTAGTTTTTAGGGTTTAGCGTTTAGGGTTAAGGGTTTCGGCATCATCTCTCGTGAAATTGTACTCATATATAGTTATCGAGATAATGTTATCGGTTAAAATAATGTTACCTTACTAATTAGGTCTTGGTTTTAGGGTTTTGGGTTTAATGTTTTGGGTTTTGGATTTAAGTTATAGGGTTTAGGCTATAGAGTTTAGGGTTTATGATTTAGGGTTTATGATTTAGGGTTTAGGGTTTATAATATGTATAACGACGAAGTATGATGCATAAATATTTAAGAGTTAATTTTGTGTTTATTGGTTGCTACGAATTGTAATTATTCAATTAACATACATAGAAGGATTTTATTAAAAATTGAGTTAACGAGGTAGATATCTAATATACTGTTTATCATTTAAATCGTACGATAACATAGTTATTGCAGGTAGAGTCAACTATATGGATATCGTGTTATCCAATATAGTTATGATGTTATCGGCACATCGTGTTATCCAATATAGTTATGATGTTATCGGCACATCGTGTTATCCAATAAATGTTTCCGACATTTATCTTATCATCAATGCTCCGACAAAACATTAAATGGTTCCTTCAATTTTCATGTGATTGGCAATAGGGGCAAAATGGTCAGAATATTTTTTCTTTCATGAGAGAAAACTAAATTTTGGGTTATCATTGTTACATTCCTAAATATACTAGGGATTGCCCAGGGCGTAGCCCGTGTTTCTTCATAGATATTTTAATTAGATTTATTTTATAATTTGTATTTGAGTATATACAACACACACACACACACATATATATATATTGTATCCACATTTTGAAAATGCATATCATTAGACAAACTCAAAATTATTAGAAAGTAAAACCTACTTTTTCTTAATGTTTTAAAATATTAATGTATAATTTTAGATTTTCATCATAAATATAAATTTCGTAGTTATGGCAAATGTTTTGTGGAGTTAATGATTTCAATAGCATGGAAAGATAAAATGAAAAAAGAGACAACATACCAAGAGAAGTTGAATCCAAAAGGTTTGTACTTTGCAGAAGAGAACAAACATAGCTTCTCTTACTCTTAGCGGCTGGATTTTCATCCATTATAACCAGATCCATAAAATAATGCGGAGGCACTTTGGTTTGTTTCAAAGGAAAAGAAAAGAATACCATCACCATGTAAGAGAGAGGAAATTGGGTTGTATTTATTAATATTTTATTGTATACGAATTATTATGTATTTTGGTATGTTTTTTGTTTGCTGCTTCTTTTATACTCCCTCCGTTTCTTTTTATAAGTAGTTTTAGAGATTTTGTTTTGTTTCACAATATAAGTTGTTTTCATGTTTCTATGCAATTTTTACCTTTATCGAATATTGTGTGGCCAATAATATTTTGCAGTTTTTTTTTTATAATTGGCTGGATTATTTTTAATTTATATATTAAATGATATTTTTGTTAAAAGATGAGTTTCTTAATATTTGTGATTTTAGCCAAAACTACTTATAAAAAGAAATGGAGGGAGTATTTCTTAACAATACTGTTCGTTTTTGAACAAAAAACTCTATGAACAATATGCAAACTTTGAGAAATAGATATGAATTCTATGAATCATTCCTCTTTTCTTCAGTTGCTACCTCTCATCGTGAGAAGGTTATGAGCTTTTAGCGTATCCAAAACTTTTCAAGTTGTTGTCCTCTGACATCCTTGGAAAGCCTGACAAACCCAAAAAAGTGAACAAATGTTTAGTCTTCTATTTGCCTTATGAATGCGCAGAACATCGACATGCTAGCTTCTTGTCTATTTAATTGTAATAAAACATATAAGGCACCAACAACAATGTCAATACTCTGTCTCATATAATACTACTTAAACATCAGTGATCATGACTGATTGCAATCAAAACCATTGAAATTAGAGTAGGCAATTGCAATCAAAAACAATGAAACATGTGAGTGTATATAGGTCTGGACATTGTACTGCTTTAAAATTTCACTTTTATTATCAAACATAATCTCTCTGAAATCAGTTGACCCAGTCACTTGATCTCATGTAAAATCTAAGGCATTATAGTCTTTGAGCTCCCATAAGAAACAAAGATGTAATCAATCAGATAACCAGTCGACGGAGCAAGTAGAGGAAATATGGACCAGTTACATAATGGACATTTTAGAACTTACAGTCGTAAACGTTGAAGGTTTAGTCCTCTAACACCTTCGTACCAAAAAAAGGAAGTGGACTTGAATTTGTCAACAGATTTAGCACAACGACATCTAAGAGACTTCAAATGTTTTGCTGGTTAGAAAGAAACCCTTACATGATTGGCTTAAAGACGAATTTACAGCATCATAAACTAGGGGGGGGGTTATTGGTTCTTGTATTTTAATGGATTTGGAAATCCAAATCAAATCAAGTGTTATTGGTTCTATAATTTTGAAATTGATATTCAAATCTTGTGTTATTGGTTCTATGATTTTAAAATCCATGTTAAAATCAAGTGTTATTCAATAGTAAGGATTTTCATAAGGATTTGATTTTATTTTGGATTTGAATGGATTTACAAGTGTTTTAAGAGTAAAATACAAAGAAGCAAATATCGAATGAAACCTTGTTATTTGGTTGGATTTAGATTTACAAGTGTTTTTTTTTCAAGATGAAAGTACTACGTAGAATTAAAAATAAAAAGACACCTATCAAGTAATGTGTAGAAGAAAAGACAAGAAATAACTACACGTAACATTCTACTACATGTTACAAGGCTAGTTTCTAAGTGGATACGTAACATCTACTACATGCTGGACCTCTCAGGTTTCATGTAATCAGTGTCTGCTAATGTACAAACAAAGATTGTGATTGTTCTGCACGATCGCTAAACTTAAAATAGATTTTTGAAATGGTAAAAAAGATAGATAGAAAAAGTCAATTTCATTATAAAACCCCATCGACATGCCTCATTGAGAAACATTGTTGAAAGAATATTTGATATCTTCAAATCTCGATTTCTAATTTTTAAGTCTGCTCCTCATTTTCCTTATAAGACACAGACAAAAATTGTACTTGCATCGAACATATAGTTTTCCTGAAGAAACAAATTCTGATGAAGAAGAAAAAGAAGATCTTGAAGAAGTTAATAACAATGATGAAGAAATTCTTGGAACCCAGAATCAAGAAAGAGAACATGCCAATTAATTGAGAACAATAATTACAACAAATATGTGGAAAGATTTTATACTTTAGGAGAATACTAGATCATTAGTGAAAGAAATAGAACAAAGTTTTTTTTGGTTTAATTTTTTATATTTTCTTATAATACTAAAATTCTTGTAAATCTATTTGGTTGATTTACAATAATCCATTTATTTGATTTTGGATTTGATTTACCGAACTTGTCCAAAACATTTCTGATACATATAAATGCCCTAAACCATCCATTCAAACCGGAAAAAAATTACTGAAACCCATTCGATATCATCATCCAATGATAAAAATCGATCAGTTTATACTTCAACGCGTAACTCCAACTTCTCTGCTTTTGTCTGAAGTGTCAGCAACATTATTTTGCGGACCGATATGCACTATGACCGGTTTGGTATAAACTCTACCAGGTTGGGTCACAAATGGACTTTCAACAGATTGTACTGAAATCAAGGGACGATCACTACTCTTAGAGCTTCCATAAGGTTCTTTCGGTGAAATTCCTGTAAACCAAAAACAATGTTCAGGTAACCGCAGTTGAAAACGCAAGCGCGATTGTAAACGCAACCGCAAGAGAAGCGTCAAGTGAGGTTAAGAACGAGAAGAAATAAAACCTTGTAAAACGATGATGAAGCATAAGATAATGGTGAAAAGCATGGCCAATACATTAACGAGATTTGAAACATCCTTGGAAGCTTTTGTTTTCTTCAACGTCTTCAATCTTTCGATTCTTGCACGCTTCAGCATGGCAAGCTCTGTGATTTCTCTGATTAGAGCATGATTATTGCAGGTTCTTATCATGGCTTCTTAGCATTTTTTATTATTAAATTAAATGTACAATATTAATTTATCTAAGAACAGTTACTTAAATTGGAACCTTAAGAACCCTTTCTTAAAGTCCAGGTGGCATCAGCTGGTTGGAGAAAATTAGGAAAGAAAAACAAAATTTCTCTCTTCTTTCTTCATCGCTCTGCCGACCGAATCCGGCGTAGATGTCGGAGCTTCCACCTGCCGATTCAGAGTCGAATCTCTCTGGGCTCATGTAAGCACAAGTGCCGACGTACGAATTGCAGGAATCTAACGATCGGGCTAAGATTTTCCTGATTTCCAAGCTCCTCGACGAAGACGAGGTTAGGTTTCTTCTAATCTCACTCGTATTTAAGAAACCCTGCATCCTTTCAATTCAATTTTGTCTGATTGATGTCTTGCTCGGATGTCTGGAGCCTCGTCGTGATTTTGATTCCGGAGAATTTGTTGTGTGGTTAGGATCAGGGGCGGATCCACGTACAGTAACGTGGGGGCAGCTGCCACCAGTAAAAATATGAATTTATTTGTTAATTACTTGAACTTTTATTAATTTTTTTTTTTTTTTTTTTTTTTTTTTTGTCAACCTTGAACTTTTATTAAATGCCACCACTAAAATATGATTTTTTGCCACCATTAAGTTTTTGCATTCTCGCTTTTCTTTTTATTTTATTGTTGACTTATTTGCTTTAACAGTTTGCTATAATCAAGGAGCGTAAATATTTATTTGCTGAATGAAATACACCTAAAGATTCTCAACAATTATATGGCTAATGATTATTTTTCTAAATACCTTAAAATCTAATCGTGTAGCAAATTAATGGCATAATTTCTAGTAAAGAATATCCGATAATATGCTAAAAACAAATGAAAGCTATAACCTTAAATCAATTTTAATTTACTAACAATATAATCTATTAAATATACAAATGTAAATGTACAACAACTATGTTAAACTTTTTCAAATATCGATATACTTGTTACATGAATAAGTAAACAATTGTTTTGTTATATATTTTTTTTTAGGTTAGATAGATTTAGGGGTTTAGTTTTGTACTTATTAAATAATCAATCAAACTCTAATTTTGTACAACAACATAAAATTTCATTAAGAATTATTATTTTAGATTAAATATAAAAAATACAGGCAACCCAAAATCCAAACATTACTGAAATATAATTCAGCTCAAATTTTTCTTTTTTGATCGAAAACCTGAACTTTATTCAACTAAAGCAAAAAGTTTAACAAGTCTTGAAAATCCTGTTTTGCGAGCGAGTCCGCCTTTACATTACTCGATCCGCCAATGTAATTTATACATGTTTTTTAATACAAAAAACATAACAAACGAATCGAATCATGCCAAAAACCGAATATCGTCTATGCTTTTCATATATGCCACTAGTAAAATATATTTCTAGATCCGCCACTGGTTAGGATGAATCGATGCATTCGGGATACAACATTAGATCAATCTCGAATTGTTTGCAGGTTGCTCTAGCACAAATGGAATACCAATTACCACGATTAACTAGAATGTGGACTCACCTTGAGCATCAATCAGGTGGCCAAGTTAAGGGTATGGGAGAATTCCAAATTGAAGTACAAATAATATATATATACTTTTGCAGTTTTTAGCCTCTTTTGCTACTGCTCGTTTTTCAAGAGATGGGTGTGACACAGTTTGTGATTACATTTGTGATGAGCTGTTTCTTAGGCTCTGCTTTTATTTAGTTTTTTCTGTAGGTTCATTAAGATGGACGTATATTCTAAACGTTTTCATATTAAATTGGCTAGATTGGAGTTCTAAAAAAAGAGTTGGAATCTGTTAGAAAGCATCGAAAGCAAGAAGCCGGCGTGTTGCTATACCTGTTCTTGTTGTATCTTTGGTAAGTATAGCACGTTATTCTAAACTCGTAGGAATTGATCAACACATTCATATGTGAATGTTTTATGCCCATTGTGTTTTAGGTTGGTTATGTAAGAATATTTCCGTTAGTGTGGCCGAAGTATTAACGGTCCAACTATTA
>PKML01035557.1:0-39695 GCA_002933935.1 Eutrema yunnanense
GTGTAATATCTTTGAAGTCAAACTCCTCCAAACCTAAAACTGAGAGAAAAATATTTTATTTGATCATCCCTGGATTTGATATAGCACTGTTACAGAAAGCATCGGTGTCTTTATTTATAGTGATCATATTCATATGATCAATGTTTATGGAGAAACATCGGTGTTTTATAGGGTTTGGAAAACTGTGTAATATTCACTTCCATTTATGCTGAAATGATCCGAAAAATCTGAATATCCGTAGTTATATGAAAGTACAAATCTGAATAACCGTAGTAATATTCACTTCTTCTTTTTGGGCCCTGAATCCCAACTTATCAAATCAATGCCTCTTGGATCGACCATGGCCCGGTCAGCGTTCTAGGGTGGAGTTATAGGGACCATATGGGATAAGCCGACAAGAGATTTTTGGACTTCAAAGGTGCCGTAGAAGTCTCGCAGCGTTTCATGCTGAGATAGACAAACTACTATGGGCTATGCCGTGTCTAAGAGAAAAGCGAATAACTACTATTCGAATCGAGACTAGACTGCTCACACTTGGTGTAAATGATTGAAAACCCGGTGGACTAGCCGGCATTTTCTTCGGAATTAGATTCTTTCTACCTTCTTAGAGATGTTTTTGAGAATTTTAGCATAGTTCATATTCCTCGTGTGTTAAATGTATGTGCCGACTCTCTTGCAAAAGAGGCTCGAGCACGAGGTACTTTATTTTCCCATGTAAATCAGACAGAGTCGATAGGGATTGTTCTACGGAACCACCTTCTTATCGGCCAAAACTTGATTTAATCAGATGGGTAGTTGACAAAAAAAAAAATATGGAAGTACAAATATATAAAAGATGAGTATCTCGGTCACATACTACTACTATATCAGGTTCAACCTATCCAACTTCAAACTTATATTTTATGCAAGTTTGGAAGATTCAAAACTGGTTGAGAGATCATGCAGCCCGAGGGAATGGGATTATCAACGACTTGGTTAAATTTATGCAAGAGAAGTTTGACAAGTATTGGGAAGACTACAGTGATATTCTTGCAATGGCTAATGTGTTTGATCCTAGATTGAAGATAACACTTGCAGAATATTGTTTCGCAAAACTCGATAAGAGAACTTATCAAGAATGACTGAAACATTTGCGTGAAAAACTGAGTACTCTTTTTGAATTGTATTAGAGCAAGTTTAAGACGCAATCCCGAATAAGTGGTCCACGCCAGAATAGAGAGTCACATTTTTTTGAACCCGTCAACTCGTGTCATTTGATATGGAGAACGCGATAGTAGGGAGATGAGTGATTCAAATATAAGAAGTCATCTTTTCCTGAGTCCGCCAACTCATACCATGTGATCTGGAGAGTGCGGTAGTAGGGAGATGAATGACTCAGCAAAGACAGGTCGACTCTTCCACACTCAACATAAACCGGGTAGCGATGCCCATGAAGGTAAATATAAACAAACGGGTAGCCATACCTAGGAAGGTAAGCAACAACAACATGAAACTCCTTATACAAGTGTCGGGTAAGGTACATGATAATAATTCAATATGTGCATAATAATATACTTAAATTTAATTTCCTTCATAAATGTCATTTTGACTCTTATGATAAGGTCGTGACAAACCATGCATAACTAGTTCTCATGTGAAACAGGTAGGAAAGACAAAAGTATGGGTGCTCTAGCCATCCGGCAGCGCCAAAACCGCTGGAGTACGAACAACGCCTGCACCATTTCAGCATTTCTAGAGCCTTTGTCGAGAAGCAGAGCATAAGCAACAAGGAAGACTGGCGAAAAGCACTCAAGTATCAAAGTACTAAACCCGACAAGAAGATCCGAGACCCGACCCAAACAAGGAAATTAACCCGGTATGCGAACCCGAGTCAAGTATTTCTTTTAAATAAAATCCTCTCTTTCCCGGAAAAGGGATCTCGATTTTTCTCTAAAAAGACACTTAGCCAAAAACTCTACTGGGAGAACACTTTCACAAAACGCTTAACTATCAATTCATTATGATTCAAGGATCGATTCACTCTAAAAACTTCACTAAAAAGCTTAGACTTTCGCAGATCCATCCTTCCTAAGGACACGAAGTTACCCATTTTCTGTTCCTTTTCTTTGTTTTCTGACTATCTTTATTGTTCCCGACGTTTCATTATCATGGTCTTTCTTTGTTGTTGCTAATTTAAGCGTTGGAGAGCCAACGAAAAATACTCTACCATCGTGTTTTCCGAGCTTTGACATTTTTTATTGTTTTGTAGGAGATTTGCCCACGACAGGACGAAAATTATCTCAAACAACAACAATTTTCACAAAGAACATTTTTGCTCTCATTTGACCAGTCGAAATAGTGCAACACGTTAAATCCATTACAAAGAATAATACCTGTTACTCCATTCAATCTTTAAAGATAATATAATTTTCCTACCCATATTCGACTGAGTGTATTGTTGACTGAGTGGAATTGTTACTGAAACAGAAAGTGCCACAGCCAACGCACAACATAAGGATAAGGTGATGTGAAGAAAAGGGATAAAAGGAATATGAAGATAAAAAGGAATCTTGTCCACCAAGAAAAAGGAAATCACGGTTGTAAAGAAAATAGTTGTTAAGAAAGTAGTTGTTTGGAAGTAGACAGTGAAGATGCAGATTTTGTGAGCATAAATTAGGAAATATTATTTTACATCGAAAGTTGGAAGGGATCCTAAGTAATATATAAAGGACATGAGCCAATTTACTTATTGACAATTGATTTTGAGTTGGAAGCTCATGTAATTAAATATATTAATTAAAACCAATTGACAATGAATGAATTGGCTCATGTGCCTT
This sequence comes from Eutrema yunnanense, assembly GCA_002933935.1. Lineage (NCBI taxonomy): Eukaryota > Viridiplantae > Streptophyta > Magnoliopsida > Brassicales > Brassicaceae > Eutrema > Eutrema yunnanense. The sequence goes on from PKML01035557.1 coordinate 2,817, forward strand.
ATATATTGCTTACCCCTCGAGATGATGGCTCTTATTTGCCTATCAGTCTCGGTATGTTCGGGTACGAATCGATGGACCAACTTTGGATCGGATCGATAATGGATTGGGTTGAACAGTATGGATCGGACTCTGATAATTGGCCGATGCATGATACATTGGATCAGGAAGCAGAGGACTTGTGCGGAAGCTGACGTGTCAAAGAATTTGCTGAGTTGAATTCAACCTGCATGCAGAGTCGCAGAGATTCAAATATTCTCTAGCTAAAACCGTTTTGAAAAGGATAAACTTGGAGAATAAGTTTATTCCTTGGTATTTAAGATCGCTTGAAGATTCTCGGTTAGGCAATTAGTATCTAAAGGTTTGGGGGTTGAAGTTTAGCCGTCGCCACTCATAACCGCAAGTTGAGAGATCATGCGCCTTGAAGCTTTGAGCCTCTAAGTTAGAGGTGTGTGTTTGTTATAGAGGATTCACGGTTGGATGAGATCATTCGGATGGAACTTGTTAGACTAGTATATTGGTCGGGAAAAATCTAAGGATTTAGAGTTAATGAACACTGATTAAGTGTAACCATTGTAAATATTAACTTAAAGAATTTCTAATGAATAAAGCATTGGATTTGGTGTTTTTCAAACGATAGAAATGTTGGAACTAATTTTTTGTCAAAGCTCGAGGGCTTGATAAAATTGTGTTAGTGTGAAAAGAAATGAGTTAAGCTCATTCTAATGAAATGTTTTCATTAACCGAGAAATGTTTTCTCGTGTATATATATTGGAATGGTTGTGTCTTAAACGAACAACTTGAGAGAAGAAAATACCATACGTGCGACGTTCGCACTTTGGGCATGTTGGGCTCGTGGACTTTTTGAGGTATCGATCGATACCCCTTGGTATCGATCGATACTCAGCGGGCCGACCTAAAAATCGCAGCCGCCTAGGATATTCTGGAAATATTCCTTTTCTGTCAGGGAAAAACCCTAGCCTCTCTCCTATATATACAACACGATTTTCACCTTAAAAATCATCCTCTGATACACTAAAAACACATCCTAAAAGTTCTAGCAAAAGTTTCTTCAATTCCCTACTGTTTAGAGAGTAAGTTTCTATTCGAGAGTATCGTAGTTTAAAGTTCGTTAGATCTGATATCAAGTGTAGATGATATAGATTACTTTGGTTGTATTCTGGGACTCATGGATCTATAAAAAACCCATCGCACTACGGGAGATTCTTAGAGTTAAGGAAATATATTCATCTCGCCTCCTTAGATTTATTATTGCTTTATCGTTTATGAATCGTCTGTTCCTTAACTGTTTATTTACATATTATCTTGATTAAATCTTTCTTGTCTGTAGTGTAAATTTTGGTCCTACAATCTTAACTCTAAGAAGATCCAATTTCAGTTTATTACTTCAATTGGATCTTTAATCACGAGTAAATAAACGTTTTCAAACGGTTTTATAAACGATTCTTCTACTGCTGATGATACTCAAACGTTATCAAAAAGCTTCTTAGCAACTTGAAACGTGTAGTAGAGGCAATCTCCATCTATTCTATTTTTAAGAAGATGTTCTTCTGCTAGTGATACTCAAACGTTATCAAAAAGCTGTTTAGCAAATTGAAACGTGTAGTAGAAGCAGTATTGCTTTAAACATCTTCTAAAACCGTCGTTAATTGCGATTAATGAACGGTAGAATCAACGAACACAAATCATGTTCTTGATAGGTTCGATTGCGATCGAAGCCTTGTGAGTATCGATCGACACCCTATGGTATCGATCGACACTAGACTAAATTGTATCGGTCGACACTGAGGTGTATCGATCGATACCATGCAAACAGTTGTATCGGATGACACTAAGGTGCATCGATACTTTGCATCGAGTTGTATCGATCGACACTGAGGTGTATCGATCGATACTGTGCAAAAGTTTGTATCGATCGACATTGAAGTGTATCGATCGATACTTTGCATCGACCAAGTTGGGTCTATGTCGATCGATACTGTGTACAATTCACAGGTATCGATCGACATTGTGGTGCTACGATCGACACCATGATGCTTCGATTGACACAGTATGTGCATCGAGCATCGATCGACACCTAGGGTGTATCGATCGACACTGAGAGTGTATCGATCGACACCAGGATGCATCGATTGACACAGTATGTGCATCGAGCATCGATCGACACCATATGAGTGTATCGATAGACATTGAGTGTGCATCGATCGATACCAAGAAGTATCGATCGACACCCATGCGATTTAGTTCGATATCAGTATTTGAATTGCGATTCTTAAACTTTATATATCGGGACTAATTGAAAGTTGTGTTTCGTTTGTCTTCACAGAATGACAATCGACGTTGACAACAACTCTGGAANTCATAACCATAGGTTTAAACATGTGGTCATGTGTTGGTAGTTATTATTGTTTCATATTTATAAGTTTCATGATATTTTGAGTTATGTATTTGATTATGCATATAGAGTTACAGTTTTGATTTAAGGTTTTGACTATTGAGTGCAAAATATTCGATTTAGAGTCTGCACTAATTTAGAGACTTCAGGTGAAGTCTATTCATAGGCTAGGGTTGAGCAGACTTCGGATGAAGTCTATTTAGAGTTTAGGGTATAGGAGACTTCATATATAAGTCTACATGTAGACTTCATGAGAAGTCTGCTCTGTAATTAAATTTTATATTTAAATAATAAAAAGAAATAATATTATGTTATAAAATTATGAGGTTTTAAAAATTTATTATACTCAATTATGATGTTTTAAAAATCAAAAATTCATAAAATTTGATCAGATTAACCAAGAAAATAATTTATAGGTTATAGTTGAATTATGAGTAGACTTCTCATGAAGTNTACATGTAGACTATATGAAGTCTACATTCTCATGAAGTCTGCTATGTAATTAAATTTTATATTTAAATAATAAAAGAAATAATATTATGTTATAAAATTATGAGGTTTAAAAAATTTAATGTTATAAAATTATGAGGTTTAAAAAATTATGAGGTTTAAAAAATTTGATCAGATTAATCAAGGAAGATAATTTAGGTTATAATTGAAATATGAGGAGACTTCATATAGAAGTCTACGTGTAGACTTCATGTAGACTTCATAATATTTGATCAGATTAATCAATGAGGAGACTTCAATATGAAGTCTGCTAAACCGAAAATGAATTTAACCTAACCATGAAAAATTATAACACATATAAATAGAGATTTTCCAACGAAAATCATTGTTGTTTGGTAAAACAAAAAAAAAAACCCTAGCAGCGGCGCTCTCTTCTCCGAGTGGCGATTTCATTGCCACCGCCGGTTGTCTCTTGCTCGCCGCCGGTTGCCTCCTGTCTGCCTCCGGTAAGCCCTCCTTCCTCCTTCTTCCTTCTTTCCTCTTCCTCTTCTCGACTTGTTTTCTCAAAGTTAAGTTTTTTTATTCTCAGATATGTTGCCGACGCCGCCAGTTTGCTTCTTCTTCGGGGACTACTTTCTCATTGCGTGGTAAGCCCTCCTTCCTTCTTCGAATCAATACTCTATTGAGCTAATAGAGTTCTTGAGCGACCCATTGATGTGCTTTGGAACAACTTGCTAGTTTCTAGGCCTTTGGAACTCTGTAATTTTTCATCGTCTAGACTATTATTAGCCTTAGTTATGTAGTTTTGAGCAGCTTTTGGCTTTTGGTCATGGTAAGTCTTATCTTCTCCTTCTCCTCTTCTCTTCGTCTCCTTGATCACCATCCTATTGCTCTTTTCGCGGCCAACGAAAACTTTTCTAATTTTTTTTTTTTTTTTGCAGATCTGCTTGCCGCCGCCGGTTACCTCTCCCTCGAATGTGTAAACATCGAACCAATTCTGGTTAGTTTCGTGGTGCGGCAGATCGGTGGGTTGCGCGGCGAGTCGAGGGGAGTTCACGGCGAGTCGATGGGAGTTCACGGCCAGTCGATGGTTTGCGACGGTAACGACGCACGGCGGATGAGCGGCGTTCACGGCGAGTCGGAGTTCACGGCGAGTCGATAGAACAAGCTCTTCGATCTTTTTTTTTTTTTTAGTCGTCAGTGCGTGAATTTTTTTTTTATGTAAATCAATTTTGTTTTTATTAATAATTATATATTATTTTGGTTAATATTTTTTCCTAAAAAGCCACGGATTAGTCATGACAAAATGTTGTGGCGATTTTTGTCAAATTTGCCAGAAATGATGTTGTGATAATTCATTACAATTTGCCACAATTATTTTGTATCAATTTGTTGTCAATTTGCCAGAATTATTTTATGGATAACTCGTGGCTAGTTTACCAGAGAATTTTGTTATGGCATTTCGTGGAAAAAATGCCAGAAATTGCCACAAAATTCTGTTTGCAACGACCCTATAGCCACAAATTAATTTCGTGGCAATTTGTGGCGAATGCTTATATTGCCACGGATTTTAGGTGTTTGCCACAAAATTATCAGTGGCAATAGACAATTATTCTTATAGTGAGTAAGGATCAAAGAGTAGGATCAAAGAGAAATATCTAGAAATATAGAGTAAGGATCAAAAAGTGGCTCTTATAAAGCTATACAATATCATGAGCAAGAATAGAAATATTGAAACTCTTGGTTATATTTTCTTAAAATATCATCTGAAATTTGCAAACAATCCCATGTTTAATGACTAAACAACTTGTAAGTCAGAAAATTAAAGCAGACTACACCAGAAGTCTGCATAAATGTACTAAAAATCTAATCAAATAAGAAAAGTGATTCTCCCATGATTATAACACATAAACACGTCAAATTCACATATAAGCAAGAACAATAAGTAATAACATGTGAGAACAAGAAAATTTTAAAAATTCATTATAATTATGCTATAAATGCATTTTTAACAAAACTAACCACACAGACTTCACTCGAAGTCTGTTCCGTATTATGAAGCAGACTTCACATGAAGTATGCACAATGAGCTAAAAGCCTAATCAAACAAAAAAATTATGTTTTTCCATAATTATAACACATAAAGACGTCAAACTCATACGGATGCAACAACAACAACAAACATACATGTGAGAACAAGAAAATCTAAAAAAATCGTTACAAATATGCTATAAATGCATTTTTAACAAAATTAACCACACAGACTTCGGTGTGAAGTCTGTCCCCTATATGAAAGTAGACTTCACACCGAAGTCTGTCTTTTAGGTTATTTTTGCAATTGACCATAAGTTTGACTTTTCAAGAGTAGACTTCAGGTGAAGTCTGCAGAATAAACAGGTTAGTTTTGAAATTGACCAGAATTTGACAATAATTTGACTTTTTCGAGTAGACTTCATTTGAAGTCTGCAAAATTTCACATGAAGTCTACTCTAAAAACGAAGTCTACTAGAGGTTAGTTTTGCAATTGACCAAGTTTGATTTTAGTAAAGTAGACTTCATGTGAAGTCTGAAACGTGCAGACTTCATACGAAGTCTACGCTAGGTTAGTTTTGCATTTGACCAAAATCTCGAATTAAATTAATTGGAGACTTCACATGAAGTCTACGCAATTAAGCAGACTTCACCCGAAGTCTGCTAATTAAATGATTTTCCTGGTCAATGTTTGGAATTTTTGTCAAACGCAAAACTAACCTCTCTAAAAAAGTCAAAGTTTTGGTCAAATGCAAAACTGACCTGGAGTAGACTTCATGTGAAGTCTGGTTTTTCCAGACTTCAAGTGAAGTCTGCTCTAAAAAAGTCAAAGTTTTGGTCAAATGCAAAACTAACCTCGCTTTTACGCAGACTTCACATGAAGTCTGCATGATTTTTTTTTGTTTTCAAAGGAGAAATCGCAGACTTCGCATGAAGTCTCCTTTGAAAAACTTAAAAATGGTCAATTGCAAAACTAACCTCTGCGTTGACTAGAAGACTTCATGTGAAGTCTCCGATTTAGAGCAGACTTCACATGAAGTCTGCTATCGCGAAGCAGATCTGAAAATTATGAAAATCAAGTGGGTAATTACCTAGATCCGGTTTGAGCTCGTTTTTAGCTTCGTCAACCGCCCAAAACTTCGAATTTCACCAATACCAAAGAAGCCCATTCGTTTTTATGCAAATATCACTGAAAATCACAAGATTAGTGAATTTGCAAATTTTAAAACGTAAATTAGAGAGTTTTTTTGGATGAAATTGGATAGGAAATTGAAGATTATGAGGTTATGAGTTCACACATTGAGCATTTAGAGCTACAAAATCAGTTGGGTAAGCATTTAGAGTTTGAAATTGGTTGTTAATGGTGGTTGGGAAAATGGAAGAAGATGGCATTTTCGTAAATAAGTAATATGCCATGGATTATTGTGTCTTTTTGCTATTTAAAAAAAATATAAAAAAAATAAGAACATAATGGCATTTTTGTGAATATGTGTTGTTGTGAAGGATATAATGGAGAGAAAGTGGTATTTGTTGAAAATGAAGAAAAATGAGGTTATGTTTGCATTTGACCACAAATTGTGAGTCATTTTTGCAAGTATCCCTTAAATTATAGGGTCTTTGATTTGAACAATCAAAGTTACGATCTTGCACAAAAACCAAACGGGAGTCTATAGAGTGGACCTGCATTATTAATAAGTATACTTTTTTTTTGGTTAAAGGATTTGCATTATTAATATTTAACATCGAGATATGGAGTTGGGTGGATCTCTATGTATTCAACTTGTGTTTAATGTATGTTCATTTGGCCTCTCGGAACGCTCCATTGGTATAATAATTTATATAACAAAAGCTTCGAATGGTGACAGCAGTTTGAGCGGTGCGGAACAAGCGACTTAGAAGGTACGGTGCGGTTGGAAGAAACGCATCATGCGGAACAAGTGCGGTTACTGCGAAACAAGCGGTGCGGGACAATATATGAATGGTGAAAAAATCAATATACGGTACGGTTCAAATGTGTGAATGGTGAAAATGAAAAAAAAACGGTGCGAGATATATATTTTTTAAAAATAATTTATATATAAAATAGATTAATGATATTAATATAATTATAAATTAAAATTATTAATNCGTTAGGATTAGCCCTGGGCAAAATAACCAGAACCGAAAATCGGAACCGGAACCGAACTGAAATACCCGAACTGGAACCGAACCGAAATTGTCAAAATACTCATTGGATCCTACACATTGATACCCATGGATAACGGGTAGAACCGGAACCGAACCGAAAATATTTCGGGTACCCGACTACCCAAAATATAATTATATATCCAAAATATTAAATATATATCAGGTTTTTGTGTATATTTTTTGTATTATGGGTATATTTTTTTTAGTTTTTAGTTTTGTTTTCGGGTATATTTTCGGGTTTTCGGATATAATTTTGGGTTTTTGGATATATTTTTGGTATTTCGGGTATATGTTCCTTAAAACTTTTTCGGGTTTTCGGGTAAAATTACGAGTTTTCGGATATATTTCGGATTTCAGGTAGATTTTAGGTATTTCGGGTAAAAAATATCCGGAACCGAACCAGAACCGATTAAGATCCGAATGGTTCGGGTATATTTTGGTTCCTAAACCTTTCTACCCGAAATATCTGGAACCGAACCGGAACCGAACCGAAACTATTTCGGTACCTATATGGATCTTAAACTTCTATACCCGAAATACCCGGAACCGAATGGTTTTTACCCGGAACCGAACCAAATACCCGAATGCCCAGGGCTTAGGATGCGACGTCTTTGACTTAGATTCAGAGGTTTGTAACCTTTATCCTCAATGAATAAAGTCGGAAACGACCTCGGTTCTAGACGTAAATCAATTTATTCAACGTGTTAGTTCAAAAAAAAAAAAAATTTATTCAACGTGTCTACCTTTTTCGGGCCGCGTGTCTATTTGGTGATTTTAACACACTTTAAATAATAACACCCAAAGTTAAATAAATTCGACCCAATTTCCCATATTTTCTAACAATCAGAGGAAGAAGGAAAAATGAAGAGTATTGAAGCTCCATTACTGGTGAAGAACAAACAATCAGATGAAGAAGAGAAAGAGAAGATAAGATGGGAGAAGATGAAGAAGGTTGCTTCAATGGCTGCTCCAATGGTCGCCGTGAACATGTCTCAGTATCTTCTTCAGGCAACTTCTACGATGATCGTTGGTCACCGGAGCGAACTCTACCTCGCCGGAATCTCCCTTGGAAGCTCCTTCGCTAACGTCACTGGTTTTGGTGTCCTCGTAAGCATATTTACTAATCACTTTTTATTTTTTCTATTATATGATTTGTATAATAATCATATTGTATACAATAGTTTGGACTTTCAGGTGCCTTGGAAACACTATGTGGGCAAGCATTTGGAGCAGAACAATATCACAAGCTTGGATCCTACACTCTTACTTCCATCGTTTTTCTCTTGATCATCGCTTTCCCGATTTCGATTCTCTGGATGTTCATGAACCAGATCCTGATTTTGCTTCACCAAGACCCTCAAGTCGCTGAGTTAGCAGCTGTTTACTGCCTCTGGCTCATACCGGCATTATTCGGTTACTCGGTTCTCGAGTCGCTGGTTCGATATTTTCAGTCACAAAGTTTGATCTTTCCAATGGTCTTGAGCTCTCTAGCCGCTCTGGCTTTCCATGTTCCTTTCTGTTGGCTAATGGTTCACAAATTCGAGTTTGGAGTCGAAGGAGCGGCTGTGTCCATCGGTATCTCCTACTGGCTTAACGCGGTTTTCCTCTGGGTTTACATGAAACGCTCTCGAGCGTGTGTCCAAACGCGGATTTATATGTCCAAGGACGTGTTTCTTCACACAAAAATCTTCTTTCAGTTTGCGGTTCCTTCTGCAATGATGTGTTGGTAAGTATGTAAAGGTTTATAGAAATTCTCAATAGATCAACCAAATGATGGTAGTCTAGTGGTCATCATTGGCTATGGGTCTATGTTTTAGGGTCCATTTGAATATCCGGAGAAATGGTCTATCCGTGGGCTGCACTTCCCCAGAGGATTAGTCAGGTTTCGGAGATTAGTTGGGTTTCCGCTTTTTTTTTTTTTTAACAACCCTTTTAACATTTTTTCCCTCTATGTAAAGCTTTACAGAAAATCTCAATAGATCAACCAAATGATGGTAGTCTAGTGGTTATCGTNAATATTTTCTAATGGATTTTTTTTTGTTTTTTTCGATCATCCTTCCTTCAATAGCCTTGAGTGGTTAGCTTTCGAGGTGATTGTTTTGCTATCTGGTCTTCTACCCAACTCAAAGCTCGAGACTTCGGTTATTTCGATTTGGTAATGCATCGAACCAAAAAATATATATATATATACTCTTTCTATGCTTAACTTTGCTTTTATTTTCTAAGCCTTGATTTTTGGGATTGAGCAGCCTTACTACCTCTTCATTACACTACAATCTGGTAAATGGAATCGGCGATGCAGCAAGGTTTGCTTTTACTTTAATATTCTTAATTTTTTTTTTTGACATTGAACAAATTATGAGAACTAGTACAAAGACAATTTTATAACGGACAATGCTATCTGCTCCACAACGATCCGCGATTACGATGAACGATTCCACTTGCACCACGCTGAAGATTTCCTTATAAACATGCCTCCATTAATCTGCAGAAATTGCGTCTTCTGGGAATCGAAACCCGGACCTCCTGATGTAGAAACATTAATGAACCCTTTGGTCAACCACTTGGTTTCACTCATTTAATATTCTTAATTAAATCATAATTTTCACACATTTCCATTTTTAAATAGTTTATGTTCTTTTTCCGATATTGTTTAGTACCAATGTGGCGAATGAGCTAGGAGCTGGGAATCCGGGAGGTGCTCGTGATTCTGCATCAGCTGCGATTATAATTGCAGCTGTTGAGTCAGTTGTTGTGAGCTCTACTCTCTTCTTATCTCGCAATGTATGGCCTTATGTTTATAGCAATGTGGAGGAAGTAACTCGCTATGTGACCGAGATCACTCCCATTCTTTGCATTTCAATATTCATGGACAGTTTCTTGATCGTCCTCTCGGGTTAGCCTATCTTAACCATCCTCTCCGGTTTTAGGAACCATTAATTTCCTGCGCGATCGTAAACCAAAAGTTTTGTTGTTTTTAGGAATTGTGAGAGGAACAGGGTGGCAGAAAATTGGAGCGTATGTGAACATAGCTTCTTATTATATCATTGGTATTCCAATTGGGCTTGTATTGTGTTTTCATCTTCACTTCAATGGGAAAGGACTTTGGGTTGGTTTAGTCTCAGGATCAACACTACAAACCCTGATTCTCTCTCTTGTAGTTGGATTCACTAATTGGACTAGAGAGGTGATTACAACCGCGTAAATCGCTTTGTTTTTGTTTTCTAATCCTTTATTCGATTTTCGAGACATTTGAGCTAATATTTGTTTCTACTTAACTGGGAAATTTTTGCAGGCAATCAAGGCTAGGGAGAGAATACTAGATGAGAAAGTTTGGAAACATGACTCATTGGTTAACTGAAGAAGGAACACGAATTATATAGTTGGACATTGATTGCCTTTTTAGTGAGATTGTTCAAGAAACTTCAACGGTTTTGAGTTTTGATATTTTTCTACTCCACTCATTCCTTAAAGGATGTATAATAGATATCCCATGTTGAAAATGTATGGGACCTAAATATATATATATATATATATATATATATATATATATATACATATATATATATATATTTTATATGATTTACGTTTCCCACTGACGCACCACGAATCGTGTGAATACCGCATTAGAGAGTCTCGAGGGTGTTTATTAATCTTCTTTAGTGTAATACCACTTAACTAGATTTTTCTTTTCTTTAAAGGGCTTAACCACTTAACTAGATTGCAATATAATAAGAGATAATTGCATCGTGATTTTTTTGAATTTTTTTTTACGATTTTGACACTTTGTTTGTGTAAAATGATGATGTTGTCTTTGTTTTTTTATTGATTTGTGTATAAGAGTAAGACTAAAAATTGAACGTTTGTACAGTATAAAAAATATTAGTTTTACACAATTTTTTAGAAAGTGCTAATAAAAAAAAAAAAAAAAAAAAAAGCAAAAGCAAAATTAAACAACAACTAAGACTTACGATAAGCAAAAAAGCAAAAGCAAAATATTAGGTTTCTCCATCGGTTTTGCTTATCGTAGGTCTTAGTTGTTGTTTATGGGGTTTAATCGTTGATTTTAGTCTTTGATAGGTCAGGGTTGGTTTGATTGGTTAGGTTTTCGTTCGACGGTTTCTAAAACAGCGGGGCTGTATCATCCGGTATTGGAGTTGTGCCAGTCGTCCTTTTTCTGTTTTGAGTCTTGTATAGATAGCTCTTGGTTCTTCTTCTCCTTTGATGTCATCTCGAGGTAGATGTGATTGGTTTTGGCTTAGGTTTGTTCATGGGGTTCATTTTATCTGATGGTATCTCGCTGTGGAGCATCTACTATCTATTCTCTGTTCCCTTTATGGGGATTCAGTTAGGTTAAGGTGATGCAGTGGGTTCGATCTTCGGCTCTTCTCTTGCGAGGAGGTCGTCAATTTTCGGTCTGTAGATGACTGAAGTTGGGTGGACGAGTGTCCGCGTGTTTGGGTTGTTGGTCTTGATTGGTGTATCCCTATGTTGAAGTTCATGGTTTCTACCTTGTGCCTTATGCTTGGTTCCTTGGGTCTTGCTTCTGCTCTTTGGATCAGTTTGTTCATGCTTACTTTTCTGTTGGAGTTGTTGTTCGTTTTGAGCTCGGCTTCAGGCTTTCTATGAGATCTTTCGGCATTTGATGGTTGTTAGTCTAGTTTGTTTATTCGCGAGGCTCTATTCTGTTGATGCGGCTCCAGTTTATACCGGTTCGTTGGGAAGGTTTGTGGGAGTGCTCTTGGTTTGAGGTGTAATTTTGGAGTTTATGAGCTTTTTGTTTCAAGCTCTCCTATTTCGTCTTCATAGATTAACCTTTTTGTTTGTATAATTTTTATCTCCCGTCTAAGCGAGCTTTATCTTTTCAGGATCCGGGCTAATTTAGTCGGTATCTGTAGGCGTTGTCTCTCGAGGTTCCATACTACTTTAACCGGAATTTGTGAACTTTGTCTCTTGAGTTTCGAGGCTAATTTAGCCAGAATTTGTGAATTTTATTTTCTATCTTGTATTTCAACTTATTATTTCAATAAAATTCAGATGAAAAAAAAAAAAAATTTATCGACAAGAGATGAGAGAGATGTTCATAAGAGTCGAGATGAGTAGGTGACCGTAATGCGGACAACACATGGAAGCATATTCCATTGGAGGAACAACACGTGGATAATTCAGATTGTGAAGGTCAAGAAAGTCAAAAACACTTTCAATACCACTCCAAGAACCATACCCAAACATAAATGTTGGACATGAAAAATGAGTTACATAAGACTATATACAATAGTTTTGTTTTTCAACATCCTATTTTATATTTTTTAACACTTTATATCGCTTTATAAGAAGTCAGACTTCAGTCAACTCACGACTTGGGCCAACAGTTGGGCTTAGTACAAGCTTTAGTGTCAAATTTGGCCCAAATAATTTTTTAGGATTTCTTTGTTATAAATACAAGCGTTTAACAATAAGAATACATAATCCAGACTCCAGGGATTCCGAGCGCTTTAGAGGCGGCTCGTAGAGATAGAGAGAGAATAGGGGTTTTCTTTGGGGAATCTAGTTATGTTCTTTGTTCTTTCTTGTTTGTGGGTGAGAGAGAGATCTATATTGTGAACTACATCGGAGGTGTTTTCCGATTTTTCTTCATAGTGGATGTTGTGGATCCATGATCCACCCCAGACGTAGCGGTTATAGGCAGTGAACTGGGTGAACAATTCTCGTGTTCGTTAATTTGTGCATCGAAGATAGATTGGGACAAAGAGGATTAAAGTTTAAATCCTAACAAGTGGTATCAGAGCACATGCTCTTCGATTCACAGTTTTGACGGGAACATCGATCTCTCACATAGGAAGAAACAGTTGAAAGAATTGGTGATTGGTTTTGAAGCTTCAAATCGGAACATGGGTCAAATCGGAACTGGGTGAATCAATTTTTTTTTCTAAGTTAGATTAAAATAATAAAAGTAATCTGAGAGAGAGAATCTGATTCTGGAAGTTCACGGAGGCTAGGGTTTTGTGGCTGAGATCGGAGGTTGGTCGGAGCTTTCAGTGGGGTGGTGGCGGTTCAAGGACCGCCGGAGGTGGTTATGTTCGGAGGCAAATGTGGAGTCACAAGCTCCGGAGGTCTTCAGAGGAGAATCACCGGATCGAGAGCTCCCGAAGAAACAACATATGATGGAGGCGGTGCGAGTCACTGGTGTCGCGTCGGGAAGAGGAGTGCCACCGAGTATCGCCATTGACGAGAAGAAGAAGAAGAAGCTTCAGGGAGAATTCGCCGGAGTAGACAGAGGAAGCGCCGGAGAATCGCTGAAGAATAAGCTTTGGGCTTTGCGGTAGGATTCACGGCGAAGAAGCGGTTCAACTCGAGGTTGGAGTCGCCAATGGATTTCAGCTGGAGGACTCCAGAGAACGCGCGTCGGGGAAGGAGCCGCTGGAAGGATTCGGCGGAAGTAATCGCTGGGGAGGGGTCGAATTCCGACGAGAATCGCAGGAGAAGAAGTGTCGCCGCCGACGGTCATCGTGAGGAAGATGGCGGCGTTGCAGGTTGTAGTCACCGGAGTCACGGCGACGACGGGACGAATCGTTGGGATGGAGTCACCTAGATTCTGGCGGTAAACGGCGCCAGTGACATGGGCAGAGCGGCGGCTGGTTGTCGTCGAGGAGGAGAGAAACTAGGGTTTCTCCAATTGGACCCTAGTTGGGCCACACAAAAAAAAAATGTTTGGCCAGAAAACAGGAAGAAAATATTGGGCTGAAATAAGAGAAGAAAAGAAAGAGATGGCCCCGACGCTGAATTGTAAAATTGGGCCAAGATTGTGCACATGGCCCAAATTCGAATTAATGAAGGTTTTGGGGGGAAATCTGTTGGGCCAAGATTGTGCATAGGGCCCGCATCCGAATTTAAAAGGGATTTGGAGAAAATTTCAGTTGGGTCAGGGATTAAAACAAACTCAGTTTTAAATCAAAGAAAAATTGTCTAAAATTGCAAAAGGGAATATGCAACGAGAATAGACAGAAGCTCAAGGGACATAATATCACATAGGAGACAGAAAACTGCAACAAGTTAGAGATTGGTTTAAGGTGGAGTTATCTCCGATATCTGATGGGTTGTTGGTTCAGATTAAGATCAGGGCTGATATGATTTGCCAGAGAAGGTGTTGAATTAGGGATTATTTAAGGTTTGAAGCATGTATGATTCATGGTTAGCTGCTTGCAGTTCAAAGAGTGTTTGATTAAGCTCAGTGTACATGAGAAGAATCAAAGAACACCAAAGTGAATCAAGTTGCAGAAGGACATGTTTACATGAAGATCAAAGTGTCAAGTCTAGAGCCATGAGTCAAAGGTTCAAAGGGCAATTCACAAAGATATTTCAAGCTGGGATCAAGGTGAAGATTCTAGAAGAAGCAAACAGGAAGAAAGACAAAGGAACAAAGATTTGTGGAGGAGTCGAGAGCTGTCTGAATCTGATGTGGAGATTGTGAGAGTCCGACTTCAGTCAACTCACGACTTGGGCCAACAGTTGGGCTTAGTACAAGCCTTAGTGTCAAGTTGGGCCCAAGTAAGTTTTTAGGGTTTCTTTGTTATAAATACAAGTGTTTAACAATATGAATACATAATCCAGACTCTAGGGATTCTGAGCGCCTTAGAGGCGGCTCGTAGAGCTAGAGAGAGAATATGAGTTTTCTATGGGGAATCTAGTTATGTTCTTTGTTCTTTCTTGTTTGTTGGGTGAGAGAGAGATCTATATTGTGAACCACATCGAAGGTGTTTTCCGATTGTTCTTCATAGTGGATGTTGTGGATCCATGATCCACCACAGACGTAGCGGTTAGAGGCCGTGAACTGGGTGAACAATTTTCGTGTTCGTTAATTTGTGCATCGAAGATAGATTGGGACAAAAAAGATTAAAGTTTAAATCCTAACACGTCTCTTCTCTCTTCCACCTAATAATTTAACACTTATTTAATTTTTACATTTTATAATGGTTTTATTTAATAAAATTCAACACTATACCCCCACCATTTTTATTATTTTTATTTTATTTTATGTTTTTATTTTTGTGATTACATATTAATAACACTTGTAAATACGGGTTTGTTTAATTAATTTCAACACCATACCCCCACCATTTTTAGTTTTGTAGAATTTCGGGTGTTTGATATATCATGGTTTTTACCTTATTTAGGCCATGATATAAGTCCTTTTTATAGAGTCTTTATAGTATTTTGGAGTCTTTTAGAGTCCTTTACATGTTTTAGCACATTTGGAGTATTATTGGAGATACTGGAGCATTATGGAGCGAAACTGAAGTCTGATGACTAAGGGCCCGATCTGAGCAACGAGCATCGATCGATACCCCCTGGTATCGGTCGACACTCATCGAGAATTCATGGGCCGCGACTTTTTCCCAAGACATGAAGAATTACAAAAGTGCCCAGAAGATTTTGATATTTGCAAGAATACCCCAATTCGTGTTTTAGCTTATAAATTAGGTTTTCAGCCACCTGTTTAGGCTAAACTTTATTTTCTAATACTTTGAATTTACTTTGGTTGAGAGAGACAAGTCTGAATCTCCCTTCGTCCGAGATCAGATCTCAAAACCTTTATTATTATTTTATTGATGATTTATTCAAACATGTCTATTGATTCAATTGCCATGTCTGAGTAGATCCACTTTAGGTTTAGGGTTTTCTCATAAAGGATTTCTTTGAATACTAGGTTGATTTATTATTAGGATTCACCATCTGAATTAGTTCTTCGCCTTAGGTTGTGTTCAAAGCTAATTCTAGGTTGACCAATCTGGAACTTAGATCTTAGGATAATTGATTAGGCACGAGAGTGCGATTAATTACCTGATAGAACCTAGGTGAGCAAATTGATTATTCGCAAAGAGATTTGGTCTAAGTGATTTCTGAACATATCAAACCTGAACTTTAAAGCTGATTTAGACTTTAAGATTCGCAAAGAGATTTGGAATTCCTAGGATTTAGATTTAGATAGTTTTCGCAACGAGAGTTGGTTAGTTATATTTTAGTGATTTGAGTTCTAGAACAGTGCTTAATCTGAATCATGTTAGTTAATTAGGCTGCATTCATTGATTTCCTGAGAAATACTCTGAACCTATCTGCCTCCAACTGAATTTACAACACTTTTACTTGCAATCTTGTTTTCAATTACATCTTTTGATTTAGCTTGTTTCGGATCTATATAATCTATTGTGTGATAACTGAGTTCTTGTGTTCGACCCCTGATTTACTGCAACAACTGCTTTAGTACTATTTAGGGTATTAAATTGAGCATATCAATTTTGGCGTCGTTGCCGGGGACTCAATTCGCCATTGGATTTTAGCTAAGAAATTCATCTAAATCGTCCGAGTATCGATCGATACCCTTGAGTATCGGTCGATACCCGTCGTCAATTTCAGTTACTTACGTTTTTTGTTTCTGCTTTCAGGTGCATGCCTAATCGGGAAACCAGAAGCAAGAAGAACACTCCGCTAGTTGATATATCACTGGAACAGTTAGCACCCGTGGAACGCACAAACAGGAAAGCAAAGAAATCAGCTAAGATGAACAACAATCAAGTGGGATTAGTTCGTTATGCAGCTGGTGCTTACAGAGACCAAGAGGGTCGGTTGTGCAACAAGCAAGGACAACGTCTGGATGGATAGGGGATCGTCATTCCACCTGCTCCAGTTGTCGCTGAGAATGCCGCTGGGAACGCGATGAATGCTGTGGTTAATCGTGGAAGAACGATTGGTGAATACAACAGGCCGAATCAGTTTTTCACCAATCGGTCAGCGATTCGTCCTCCTGCGTTTGAGAGAAACGACTTTGAGCTGAAACCTGCTTACTACACTCTAGTGGGACATCATCTCTTTCATGGTCTTCCTCATGAACATCCGATGGACCATGTGGAGAAATTCGAGGACTTGGTCACTAGCATAAAGAGCAATGGAGTGTCCTACGATTATCTCTTCTGCAAGCTTTTCCCCTACTCTCTAGGTAGAGATGCTACTTACTGGCTGAGGCAGCTACCTCCTGGATCGCTAACTAATTGGGAGGACACTAAGATGGCCTTCTTGATTAATTTCTACGATGATGTACGATCTGAAGATTTGAGGAATAAAATCTCCACCTTTTCTCAAGGACCTACTGAGGCGTTCAAGGCTGCTTGGACGAGATTCAGATCGTATCAGAGAGATTGTCCACATCATTGTGCAGCTGCTGGGTATCTTCTTTAGAGGAGTAGATTGGAGGTATCAAATGGCTCTGGACGCTTCCAGCAATGGTAATTTCAACACCAGGTATCCTGAGGACGCCTATGTGTTGATTGAAAACTTTGCATCTAGCAGTAGCACCAAGAGTGCGGATTTCGAGCGCAAGAAGCTGGCTGGAAATCATGATGGATCGCAGATCGCTGAGGTTAAGGCTCTGCTGGATTCTATGCACAGTCTTCTGCTGGGAAAGACAACAAAGGCCGTTCATTTTGCTGAAGATGTTGAGGTGTTCAATGAGGGTGAAGCAGAAGATGTCAACTACATTGGTGGTTCTGGTTTTCAGGGACAGAGGAACCAATTCAACAACAATCGGAGCTTCAACAACAACTTCCAGCAAGGAGGATTCAATTAGAAACATGCCCAGAACAGCGGTTATACCAGGAACTACGGAAGTCCTTCTTACGAGCCTGTGACTGCTAAAACATCAGAGAACAAAATTGAGGCCATGCTTGAAACACTCGTTCAAGGACAGCAGCAGATCACAGTGAACTTCAATGGTAAGATGGACGCCATGTACAAAGATCTGAGTGGAAGGATCGATACTCTCGGTATTGGTCAGAAGAAGCTGGAAACTCAGGTAGCTCAGACTTCAGAAGGTTCAAGAAGACAAGAAGGTTTTCTTCCAGGAAAAGGAGAGAACCCAATGGCACACATCAATGCGATCTCCTCAAGTGCAGAAAATTTCGATGGAGATCCTGAAATCGCACAAGCATCGATCGATACCAGCCTGTATCGATCGATACCAGCCCAGACGCTTGCTCACCTGATCGATTACAGAAGTATCGATCGATACCCTATCTGTATCGATCGATGCTCACTCGAAGAAAAGTCGAAGCAAAAAGCCAGTATCGATCGACACACAGCTAGCATCGATCGACACCATTCTGAAAAGCCGATACATAAATTCAATATCGCCCAATTTTGGGAAGACCAGAAAACCGAGTATCAGGCGAGAGAGCTAAGGAACGAACTGAGAAACGTGCGCATAAGATTAAGGAGTCAAATCCTACTCCTAAACATCTCAGAGATCCCATCTCTCCAAAGCAGCTGCGTGGCTTTGAGAAGATGGTTAGAAGGATTTCCCCTGATTCAACCTTTGAAGAAGCTCTAGAGTGCCGTCCTCTGCTAAGTCACTTCAAAGATTGTAGAGAAACTGAGGAAGAGATCAAAGCACTCTTCATTAAGGCCAGAGGTACACCTCTGCTGCGGCAATTGACACAGAGGGAAGACCCAGGGAAATTCGCGATACCATGCTCTATCTCAGGAGTCGAGTTTAAAGAGTCTCTCGTTGACTCAGGGGCTAGTGTCAATGTCATCTCAAGGACAATTGCAGAGCAGTTGGGGGCTGATATTCAATCATTAGAGGTATCTATCACATTCGCGAACGACTCCACCTCGCTTCCACACGGTACTATCCATGGTTTGCTGGTCAAAGTAGGAGACTGTCTGGTTCCTACTGATTTTCAGGTTGTGGAGATGAGTGCAATATCTAGTATGTCTATACTCCTGGGACGACCATTTATGGCTACTGCTGGCGCAATCATAGACACGCCTAATAAGAGAATCTCTTTCTCTTACATTGGCGGAGGGGTCTATTATGATGTCATTCCCCCTAGGAGTGTTCCCACACGTGTCTCTAGCATCAATGTTGTCATAGGAGAGTCGCTAGCAATTGATCTTTTGGAAGAGCCTCCTGATGAGCCTACTGAACCGCCCAGCATTCCCAAGGAAGTTGTCAAGAAGACTAAGGCAACAAAGAATAAGGCCAAGAGCAAAAAGGTCGAGAATCCCCATGTCACTTTAATCCCTCAGAAGAGTGATGGGAATTCGATTGAGTACAAGGTCAAGTGCAAGGGAGCTTCGAAGCCATTCTCGAAGGCTATAATTCTTCTTACTTCTGAGCTGAAAGAGAAAGGGCATGAGTTTGTGCAAGGCATGTTGAGCAAAACTCTGAAGCTAGCAATGTCACGTTGTGGAGCCTGTTTTGGTGCAAGCTCTCACTCTTATCCTGCCTGAAGGGCGTTACAGTCAAGCTATTGACGTTAAACGAGCGCTTGGTGGGAGGCAACCCACTGGTGAGTCTTTTGTTTCTTTTATTTTTCGTTTTTTGTGTCTTGAGTGAATCAGATTGGAGCAAACGAGGAGAAGCTGAACTGGCCTTGACGAAATCGCCAGGGTATCGATCGATACCCTGTTGGTATCGGTCGATACCCTGCAGGCAATGATGAAATTCTGTGTCGACTTAAGTCTGTATCGATCGATACAGGCTGTGTGTCGGTCGATACTCTATGTTCCAACAAGGTAACTTCTTGTTTTTCCCAATTTTATTATGTTATTTTGTTTTATTTCACTTACTCTAGGCTAGATAACACTGGGGACAGTGTTGTTCAAGTCTGGGGGAGGTGTCTGCTGACATTGTGTTTGTTTTTCTTAGAGTCATAAAATAAAAAAAATTGTCGTTTTATTGAGTCAAATCTTGTTGGAGATAATGATCATGTGCTTGAACCTATTGATTTGATTTGGTTTTTGAGTGCACAGTGTTACAGGATCAGTTCTAGATCGACTAATGAAAAATCCAAAGACTGACCAGTTGACTAGAAAACATCCATGTTTCCAGCAGAGTTCTTCTGAAACCTGAGCCAAATTTCTGCACTTCATCAATGTGGTTAGTGTTCATAGAGCTTGATTCATCATTCATATCTGATAAAGGAACCCATGTGTTTAGAGTTATGGTATCTCTCTCCCCTGTTATAAGTTGAAAAATAAGAGCATAAAAGATTGAAATGATTTTCTTCTGAGTAGAGGACTAGGAAAATTTCCAGCAATCCCATTATTCTACTCAAGAGGGGATGATCACACAGAGGATTGGAAGCGAGGCTAGGATTTTCCTATGATGCCATTATTCGCCTACATCATTTGATACATAGAGAGGAAAGAACCGGGGATTCGGTGGCAAACACCATCAATACTCGCGTCTCATACCTTGATGTGTATATGCAAAGATGAAAAGAAAAAAGGAGAACATAATAAGAAATAAGTTTGGGAGAGAGAAATTGATACAAAAAGTGTGGAAAGGGTGGTTCCTTGTCATGATATTGTCTGGTAAAGAGTCTAGAAGGTTCTTGAACATTAGCTGCAGAGATGAAACTGGCGATGAGGGTTTTATTTGAACAATGTTGTGGGATAATGTGTGGAGTCTGGGAAAGTTGCGAATGTCTACGGAGAAGTACATGCATGGTTAGATCAAAAGCTGATTAGGTGACATTTGGGTACTTGGAAAGAGGGTCATTTCGATGGTTCATGAACATGTGAGTCTCCGCGTTTTCAAACCTCTTTCTCTGGTTTAATCTTCTATTTGCTTGAGGGCAAGCAAAGGCTAAGTCTGGGGGAGTTGATATATCATGGTTTTTACCCCATTTAGGCCATGATATAAGTTCTTTTTATAGAGTCTTTATAGTATTTTGGAGTCTTTTAGAGTCATTTACAGGTTTTAGCACATTTGGAGTATTATTGGAGATACTGGAGCATTCTGGAGCGAAACTGAAGTCTGATGACTAAGGGCCCGATCTGAGCAACGAGCATCGATCGATACCCCTTGGTATCGATCGACACTCATCGAGAATTCATGGGCCGCGACTTTTTCCCAAGACATGAAGAATTGCAAAAGTGCCTAGAAGACTTTGATATTTGCAAGAAGACCCCAATTCGTGTTTTAGCTTATAAATTAGGTTTTCAGCCACCTGTTTAGGCTAAACTTTATTTTCTAATACTTTGAATTTACTTTGGTTGAGGGAGACAAGTCTGAATCTCCCTTCGTCCGAGATCAGATCTCAAAACCTTTATTATTATTTTATTGATGATTTATTCAAACATGTTTATTGATTCAATTGCCATGTCTGAGTAGATCCACTTTAGGTTTAGGGTTTTCTCATAAAGGATTTCTTTGAATGCTAGGTTGATTTATTATTAGGATTCACCATCTGAATTAGTTCTTCGCCTTAGGTTGTGTTCAAAGCTAATTCTAGGTTGACGAATCTGGAACTTAGATCTTAGGATAATTGATTAGGCACGAGAGTGCGATTAATTACCTGATAGAACCTAGGTGAGCAAATTGATTATTCGCAAAGAGATTTGGTCTAATTGATTTGTGAACATATCAAACCTGAACTTCAAAGCTGATTTAGATTTTAGGATTCGCAAAGAGATTTGGAATTCCTAGGATTTAGATTTAGATAGTTTTCGCAACGAGAGTTGGTTAGTTATATTTTAGTGATTTGAGTTCTAAAACAGTGCTTAATCTGAATCATGTTAGTTAATTAGGCTGCATTCATTGATTTCCTGAGAAATACCCTGAACATATCTGCCTCCAACTGAATTTACAACACTTTTACTTGCAATCTTGTTTTCAATTACATCTTTTGATTTAGCTTGTTTCGGATCTATATAATCTATTGTGTGATAACTGAGTTCTTGTGTTCGAACCCTGATTTACTGCAGCAACTGCTTTACTACTATTTAGGGTATTAAATTGAGCATATCTGTGTTAAAAGGGTTATGGTTGGGATCCATTTCACTAAAAAGATGAGGTTTTTTTTGACTAAATCAAATGAAACAAGTCTTTATTTATAGAGTACAAAAATGAATTTTGGTATAATTAAAAAAATATATATAATAATTACTATGAAATACTCCCTCCGTTTCTTTTTATAAGTAGTTTTGGTTAAAAGCACGAATAATTAAGAAACTCATCTTTTACCAAAAAATGTCATTTAATATATAAATTAAAAATAATCCAGCCAATCAGAAAAAAACTGCAGAATATTATTGGCCACACAATATTCGATAAAGGTAAAAGTTGCATAGAAACATGAAAACAACTTATATTGTGAAACAAAACAAAATCTCTAAAACTACTTATAAAAAGAAACGGAGGGAGTAATTGATCTCAAAGATTTAGGATGATATACAAATCCGAAAAATCAAATAAGCGAATCAGAAAAGACACGTGGCTACTATTAGTCTCTCTCCTCGCCTCACGCGATTGGCAAATTTGTGTTGGATACTCCTCTCCCTGATTGGTCTACATGGCGTCAAATCCTCTCACTTCTCATTTTTTAACATGTTGAATTAATTCAACACCAAAAACTCCTCCTCATTTTAAGGGAAAAAACTTAAAAATACACGAACTCTACAAAATCTGGACGTTTAATACACGAACTATTTTGACACCTAAAAAAATACACAGACTATCGTTGGCACCCATTTTGATACTCCAACTCTCAAAATTTGTAACTTTAACACCAATTTCGTCAGCTCCGTTAATCCGTCGAACGGATGTTAGAAAACGCCGTTTAGATTAAAAAAACGTGGGTTTTTCATAGGTAACAAAACCATTCTTGCCTTTGGTTTATTTGCAGGAAGCTTTTTTTTTTTTTTTTTAAGAGAAGCTTCAAACGCATCATCTCTAATATGAGAATCGTTACTAGAACCAAATCAACCAAATCTAAGCTTAAGGCTGTAAGAGCAGCACCAAGAATGGCGAGAGGTCGAGTGATAAGTGCAAGACCTGAGTCCACCAAGGGCCAAGGGGGAATTCATTGTTAAACACATGATGGATCTTAAATCAAAACCCAGATTTCTCATTAGGCCAAGGCTTTGATATACCCAGAACGAAAATCAAGAGGATGAAGTAATTCGTCATATAGCTGCAACACGAAACCAGTAAAAAAAAGAGAGAATATGGAGTCAAAATCAACACCCCGAACTGCGGATATAGACCAATTAAATGAAATCAACCACAAATCCCAAATCAACAATTATAACCCAGACCTTTTACAAAAAAAAAAGAAACCGATCTCGACAAAACCGTTGGAGTTCTTGCCGTCCAAATCTCATCGATTCCTCTCCGCCGCTAACTCCCTCGATACTTGTCCTCTTCATTGAAGACTACGGCGATGATAGCGGCAATCTCCTTGTCTCTTCGAATCTCCGCCGTTAATAACTACCACCAGCGTAATCGGAGCTCTTGGCCTCGAGTTTATACTTTCTGCACGGCAGCTCCCGATGTCGGCACGACGGTTTCAGCGGATGAATCGGAGACGAAGAGCGAATCTCAGGAGGAGGATAAGTATGTGAGGAGACGGCAAATCTATAAGGCCTTGGAAATCCAGAGAATCGGAGAAGGAGGAGACTAAAGACAAAAAGCTTCTCTTCAAAAAAAGAAAAAAAAAAATTTCCTACAAATAAACTAAGGGCATGAGTGGTCTTTTCACCTATGAAAAACCCATGTTTTTTTAACATAAACATCATTTTTTTACATTCGTTCGACGGATTAACGGAGCTGACGGATTCGGTGTTAAAGTAACGAATTTTGAGAGTTGGAGTATTAAAATGGATACCAACGTTAGTCTGTATATTTTTCTGGGTATCAAAATAGTTCGTATATTAAACGTCATGATTTTGTAGAATTCGTGTATTTTTAAGCTTTTTCTCTCATTTTAACACCCTAATTCAACTATTTTATTGCACCCATTCAACTGTTGAATTTTTTATTCAACACTTCCATTGTAAATGGTCTAAAGAGGTACAATAAAATAAATGTAAAAACCTCATCTTTGTTAAGAATATCCAAAAACTTGAACAGTGAAAGTGAACTATCCGACGGTCATTATTTGGATTATCTATATGCTCGGTTTGAGGAACGTGCTCGCCTTCAACCCTGGGACGAGAACCGTTTTTTCTATGGCAAAGATTTTGCTTCCAATTTCGACGCTTAGAGCACCTTCATTGCTAATATCTGTTAGAGGTGGGTTTCATACCCCCTCTTAAGGCTTTTTTCAAATTCAGATCGGCCCACCAAGCGATCGGACCATTAATCAATCGGCCCACCAAACGAACAATGCCCATTAAGCCCATCTAGTTCGGTCGTACGACCTACGGAGAAATGAGGTGGATCGCCACCAAAGCTAATAAAGCAGGTTCGGTCAGCCCGTTATGCCCAATCCGTCTACATGTCCTACCCGACCTAGAACTTAAATATCTCTAATCCGTCAGCTTAGTTTTTAGGATAAATAGTGATCCGCTCCCATTAAGGAGAGGATCTGTAATTCGAAATAAATGCTCTGACAATAAATGTTATTAGTATCGTCGACTTTGGATGAACAGTATCGACGGGATGGTGGATGAATAATGTTGCCGGCTTTATTTGTTGCTAACACAGTTTTCAGCAGTTTTCAAGTCAATGACATTGTTGTAATTATTTGAAATAGAGAAGATGGAATCAAAATCAACACCCCGAACTGCGGATATAGACCAATCAAATGAAATCAACCACAAATCCCTAATCAACCTTTTACAAAAATGATATGCTCAAATTAATACCCTAAACAGTACTAAAGCAGTTGCTGCAGTATATCAAGGGTCGAACACAAGGACTCAGAGAAATTACACAAGAGATTATATAGTATCGAATCAAGCTAAGCAATTCAGATGTAATTGAAAGCAGTGCAGAAATTAAAAGTGATGTAATTCAATTGGAGAAAGATAGGCTCAGAGTATTTCTCAGGAAATCAATGAATGCAGATAAACTAACTAACATGATTCAGATTTAGCGCAGTTCTTGCACTCAAATCACTAAGGTATAATTAACCAACTGTCGTTGCGAGAATTATCTAAATCTAAATCCTAGAAATTCCAAATCTCTTTGCGAATCTTAAAGTCTAAATCAGCTTTAATATCAGGTTTGTTATGTTCACAAATCAATTAAACCAAATCTCTTTGCGAATAATCAATTTGCTCACCTAAGGTTCTATCAGGTAATTAATCGCATTGTCGTGCCTAATCAATTATCCTAAGATCTAAGTTCTAGATTCGTCAACCAAGAATTAGCTTTAAGAACAACCTAAGGTGAAGAACTAATTCAGATATTGAATCCTAATAAATTAATCAACCTACCATTAAGAGAAAACCCTTATGAGAACCCTGAACCTAAAGTGGATCTACTCAGACATGGAGATTGAAAGCAACATGATTGAATAGATCATCAAAGAAATCAATAAAAACAGGAGTTCAGAGTTGTCTCTCCAAAAACCAAAAGTAGAATCAAAGTATAATAAAGCGTAGCCAACAAAGTGGCAGTAAAATCCTATACCCTGGTATCGATCTATGCTAAGACCTGTAAAAGACTCTAAAACACTACGAAATAGCAGAAAGACTCTATAAAACGGACTTATATCATGGTCTAAAAAGGGTAAAAACCATGATATATCAACTCCCCCAGACTTAGCATTTGCTTGCCCTCAAGCAAAACATAAAACTAAACCAGAGAAAAAGGTTTGAAAACGCGGAGACTCACCTGTTCAGGAACCATTGCAAATATCATTTTCCCAAGCACCCAAATGTCACCTAACCAGCTTTTGATCTAACCACCATGTACTTCTCCGTAGACATTCGCAGCTTTTCCAGACTCCACACATTATCTCGCAGCATTGTTCAAATAAAACCTTCATCGCCAGTTTCATCGCTACATCCAATGTTTAAGAACCTTCTAGATTATTTACCATACAATATCATGACAAGGAACCACCATTTTTCACACTTTTTGTATCAATTTCTCTCCCCCATACTTATTTATTATTATGTTCTCCTTTTTTTTATATCTGCATATACATATCAAGGTCCGAAACGCGAGTATTGATTGTGTTTGCCACCGAATCCCCAGTTCTTTCCTCTCTATGTATCAAAGGTTTTAGGCGAATAGTGGTATCACGGTAAATTTTCCTAACCTCGCTTTCAACCTTTGTGTGATTATTCCCTCTTAAGTAGAATAATGGGATCGCTGGAAATTTTCCTAACCCTTTACTCAGAAAAAATCATCTCATCTTTTATGCTCTTATTTATCAACTTATAACAGGGGAGAGAGATACCATTACTCTAAACATATGGGTTCTTTTATCAGATATGAATGATGAATCAAGCTCTAAAAACACTAACCACATTGATGAAGTGCAGAAATTTGGCTCAGGTTTCAGAAGAACACTGCTGGAGACGTAGATGTTTTCTAGTCAACTGGTCAGTCCTTGGATTTTTCATTAGTCGATCTAGAACTGATCGTACAACACTGGTCACTCAAAAACAAAATCAAAACAAAAATTCAAGCACATGATCAACATCTCCAACAAGTTTTGACTCAATAAAACGTTTTTGACATAGATTGCAGATCGATTGGCATAGAACTGATCAGGTCTGTTGTGCTCATCAAGTGTTCTACCTCGATCAATCCCAACATTCCCAACGTTGGCTTGCGCAGCTGGCGCGATAATCTAACCAACAACACCAAATTTGATATGCTCAAATTAATATCCTAAACAGTACTAAAGCAGTTCCTGCAGTATATCAGGGGTCGAACACAAGGACTCAGAGAAATCACACAAGAGATTATATAGTATCGAATCAAGCTAAGCAATTCAGATGTAATTGAAAGCAGTGCAGAAATTAAAAGTGATGTAATTCAATTGGAGAAAGATAGGCTCAGGGTATTTCTCAGGAAATCAATGAATGCAAATAAACTAACTAACATGATTCAGATTTAGTGCAGTTCTTGAACTCAAATCACTAAGGTATAATTAACCAACTGTCGTTGCGAGAATTATCTAAATCTAAATTCTAGGAATTCCAAATCTCTTTGCGAATCCTAAAGTCTAAATCAGCTTTAATATCATGTTTGATATGTTCACAAATCAATTAAACCAAATCTCTTTGCGAATAATCACTTTGCTCACATAAGGTTCTATCAGGTAATTAATCGCACTGTCGTGCCTAATCAATTATCCTAAGATCTAAGTTCCAGATTCGTCAACCTAGAATTAGCTTTGAGAACAACCTAAGGTGAAGAACTAATTCAGATAGTGAATCCTAATAAATTAATCAACCTAGCATTCAGAGAAAACCCTTATGAGAACCTTGAACCTAAAGTGGATCTACTCAGACATGGAGATTGAAAGCAACATGATTGAATAGATCATCAAAGAAATCAATAAAAACAGGAGTTCAGAGTTGTCTCTCCAAAAACCAAAAGTAGAATCAAAGTAGAATAAAGCGTAGCCAACAAAGTGGCTGTAAAATCCTATTAAATAACCTAAATCACGTTTTGGGCCTTCTTGTAAATATTAAAGACTTATGGACCAAGTTGCAATTCTTCAACTCTTCATTAAAGTCGCGGGTCGTGTCTGCTGCGATGAGTGTCGATCGATACCAGGGGGTATCGATCAATGCTCGACGTGAAATCGGGTACTCAGCAACACGAACTTCAGCTTTGCTCCAAAATGCTCCAGAAAGCTCTAATATCTCCAATTATGCTCCAAACGTGCCAAGACCTTTAAAAGACTCTAAAACACTACGAAATAGTAGAAAGACTCTATAAAACGAACTTATATCATGGCCTAAAAGGGGTAAAAACTATGATATATAAAAAAAAAAAGAAACTGATCTCGACAAAACCGTTGGAGTTCTTGCCGTCCAAATCTCATCGATTCCTCTCCGCCGCGATCTCCCTCGATACTTGTCCTCTTCATTGAAGACTATGGCGATGATAGCGGCAATCTCCTTGTCTCTTCGAATCTCCGCCGTTAATAACTACCACCAGCGTAATCGGAGCTCTTGGCCTCGAGTTTATACTTTCTGCACGGCGGCTCCCGATGTCGGCACGACGGTTTCAGCGGATGAATCAGAAAAAAAGAGCGAATCTCAGGAGGAGAATAAGAATGTGAGGAGACAGCAAATCTATAAGGCCTTCGAAATCCAGAGAATCGGAGAAGGAGGAGACTAAAAACAAAAAGCTTCTCTTCAAAAAAAGGAAAAAAAAAATTTCCTACAAATAAACTAAGGGCATGAGTGGTCTTTTCACCTATGAAAAACCCATGTTTTTTTTAACATAAATAGCGTTTTTTAACATCCGTTCGACGGATTAACGAAGCTGACGAGAACCGTTTTTTCTATGGCAAAGATTTTGCTTCCTATTTCGACGCTTAGAGCACCTTCATTGCTAATATCTGTTAGAGGTGGGTTTCATACCCCCTCTTAAGGCTCTTTTCAAATTCAGATCGATCCACCAAGCGATCGGACCATTAATTAATCGGCCCACCAAACGACCAATGCCCATTATGCCCATCTAGTTCGGTCGTACGACCTACAGAGAAATGAGGTGGGTCACCACCAAAGCTACTAAAGCAGGTTTGGTCAGCCCGTTATGCCCAATCCGTCTACATGTCCTACCCGACTGTACGACCTAGAACTTAAATATCTCTAATATGTCGTCTTAGTTTTTAGGATAAATAGTGATCCGCTCCCATTAAGGAGAGGATCTGTAATTCGAAATAAATGCTCTGACAATAAATGTTATTAGTATCGTCGACTTTGGATGAACAGTGTTGACGAGATGGTGGATGAACAATGTTGCCGGCTTTATTTGGTTCTAACACAGTTTTCAGCAGTTTTCAAGTCAATGATATTGGTGTAATTATTTGAAATAGAGAAAGATACTTGTTAGAGTTAAGAATCAGTGCAAAACCACAATCTTTATTTAGATAAAAAGAAAACAGAAATAGAGTATAAAATTCCCAAAGAGAATAATTATCTTCCCTCGGTTAAACCGATAACACCAAAGCCCTCTCAATTCCTCGATGATTCTCATCATCTATTGTCCTCTCTATTTATAAGAAAAGATAATACCAACTAAAAGGAAAAGAAGTAGAAAATATAAAAGAACAAAATGGAAATCCTAATTAGATTTGGACTTGTGCTGGTATTTCCTTTTTCCTACGTGAATAGACTTTCCAAGGCTTAGATCCTTGAACTGTTGGATACGTATCATTGTCGCCCACAAGAGAAACAGCCTTGTCCTCAAGGCTGGAGTCAAGGAACTGTCCAAGAAAATCTGAAAGGTCAAGCCAAGTTGCATCCTTTGGTGGATAACCTTCCCAAGCTATGATGACTTGTGGTGTGTTGGTGACAGAATTATGGCGGCTTTGAAGGACATCTGCTGGAATAAAGCCAACATTCTCAACCACCAAATCAGGAGGAAGGTCAGTGATAACTAGATGATGACCGGAGAGCCACTTCAGTTATGAAATGTGAAAAACTGGGTGAATGCGCGAAGACGCAGGCAACTCCAATTTGTAACTAACTGAGCTGAACTTTTTCAAAATCTTGAATGGCCCAAAATACCTTGGGGCTAGTTTTTGGTTGACGCGATGTTGAACAGAGACTTGTTTATGGGGACGAAGCTTGAGCAGAACTGAGTCTCCTTCTGAGAATTCAAGATCACGGCGTTTACGATTTGCTTGAGCCATCATGCGATCTTGAGCTTGACCAAGGCAATAACGGAGTTGTAGGAGTTCATCACGATCTTGGTGTTCTGCAGCTACTGCGGGAACGCGAAATTCCCCAGGAAGAAACTGTTTTAAGGTAGTAGGAAGTCGTCCATTCAAAATGGTAAAAGGTGTTCGACCCGCAGCGTTGTGAAAAGACGTATTGTACCAATATTCTGCCCAATGAAGATAACGACCCCAATGTTTAGGCTGCTCTGAAGTAAAACAACGTAGATACTGCTCAAGACAATGATTAAGAACTTCTGATTGCCCATCGGTTTGAGGATGATAAGCGCTACTCATTCGTAGTGTAGTCCCCATCAAACGAAAAAATTCAGTCCAGAAGTTGCTGATGAAAATTGGATCTCTGTCACTAACAATGGAAGTAGAAACCCCATGTAAACGTACCACTTCTTGAACAAACTTTTCAGTTAAACTTCGAGCAGAGAAAGGGTGACGCAAGGGAATAAAATGAGCATATTTGGATAGTCGATCAATGATCACCCAAATACAATCAAACCCATTTGAACGTGGTAGCCCAGTGATGAAATTCATTGCGATATCTTGCCAAACAGCAGAAGGAATAGGGAGTGGTTGAAGAAGACCCCGAGGTTGAAGAAGACCCGCTGGAGCCATAGTATCATATTTATTTTTCTGACATGTAAGGCATTCAGCAACAAAATTATGAACATGTTTCATCATACCTTTCCAATAAACACTAGCAGCAAGTCATCGATAAGTGCGATACGCACCTGAGTGATCGCCTGTTGGCGTAGAATGGAATTCAGTAATCAAGCGAGGAATCCATGTAGAACTGGCTGGCAAAACAATTCGGCCATTATAGAAGAGACGATTGTTGACCAGAGAAAATGGTGGACAACTCAAATGGTTAATTTGAAAACGAGATACAATTTGTGATAACTCGGAGTCGTTTGTAACTGCCGATTCAAGCTCTGACCAATCTAGCCAAACTGGAATGGAGAGGGCAGATAATACCCCCTCTTTATCGCGACGAGATAGAGCATCTGCCACTCGATTAGTTGCGCCCGATTTGTATTCCACCTCAAAATCATAGCCCAATAATTTGAAAACCCAATTATGTTGTGATGGAGTTGTTATGTGCTGCTGTAAAATATGTTTCAGACTGCGATGATCCGTACGAATAATAAAGCGGCGTCCGACTAGATATGGACGCCAATGTTGAATGGCGAGAACAAGTGCCATCAACTCTTTGTCATATGCTGATTTCGAGAGCATCGTATCGGATAATGCTTTGCTGAAATAAGTAATAGGTTGTAGAGATTGCATCAAAACTGCTCCAAAACCCACGCCTGACGCATCACATTCGATTATAAAGAGTTGTGTAAAATCAGGCATGACAAGAACTGGAGCTTCTGTAACTGTTTTCTTGAGATTTTCAAATGCAACTGCAGCTGTAGGAGTCCACATGAAGGGCACTGGCTGATCCTTATGCAGTAAGTTAGTGAGGGGACGAGCAAGTAAGCCATAATCCCTGATAAAACGTCGATAGTATCCGGTAAGACCCAAAAATCCGTGAACTCCTTTAAGTGATTTCGGTACTGGCCACTGTAAAACACTGGAAATCTTGGATGGATCCATAGCTACGCCTTGTTGGGAAACGATATGGCCAAGGTATTCCACCGAAAGACGGCCGAATGAACACTTCTTGCGGTTTGCTTTAAACTGGTGTTGTTGGAGTATTAGCAAGACCGTTTTTAAGTGTTGAAGATGACTTTCCCAAGTAGGACTATAGATGAGAATGTCGTCGAAGAAAATCAAGACGGAATTCCGGAGGTAAGGACGAAAAACGTCGTTCATAATAGCTTGAAAAGTGGCGGATGCGTTTGTTAAACCAAAAGGCATAACGAGAAATTCGTAATGCCCTGAGTGAGTACGAAATGCAGTCTTTGGAATATCATATTCTGTTACGCGAATTTGATGGTATCCTGAGCGGAGATCGATTCTGGTGAAAAACTTTGCACCATGAAGTTCATCCAGCATCTCTTGTATAACCGGTATCGGGTATTTATCTGCAATGGTTACCTTATTCAATTCGCGATAATCCACACAAAATCTCCAACTACCATCCTTCTTCCGTACTAACAATACATGACTTGAGAACGGACTGTTACTAGGACGAATAATACCGGTAGTAAGCATCTCATATACTAAGCGCTCTATTTCATCTTTTTGGGTATGACCGTAACAGTAGGGCTGAACGGTTACAGGTCGTGCACCTGGAACTAAGGGGATTTGATGATCATGTGGACGTTGGGGTGGTAAGGAAGTTGGTTCACCGAAGATAACTGAAAACTGTTCGAGTATACTACTTAGTTCTTGTTTAAGGGTTGTTGAGCTTGCGTCGTCGAACTTGGTTTCACACATTGGCCATAACCAAGCACAATATTCAACCTCCTGTAATTTTTCAAGTCCATGGGCTGAAATTTCAGATCGAGCTAAGGATGGATCACCGTTCAATCTGATGTTGCGACCATCTTTGGTGAAGCTTAAAAATAGCCCAATTAGCAATTACGTCTCCAAGAGAAGCCAACCACTGAACATCCAATATGATGTCTACTCCTCCTAATGGAAAGAGGAAACAATCAATAGATAGAGTTTCAGTTCCGATTGTGATTGGTAAATTTGAATATTTCCCTTGTGAGTCTTCCTTGCGCCCATCGCCCAAACGAACGCGGAATCGACATGTATGTTCGATAGGCCTTTTGAGTTTATCATGTAACCAAGAAGCGACAAAATTATGGCTTGCTCCACTATCCACCATGATAATCACTTCATGTCCATCCACAAAACCTTTAAATTTCATTGTATCTGGTCTATCAATGCCACCCAAAGCTGAAAGTGGTAAGTCTAAGAATGTGAGCTGAAGACCATTGAGTTGTGTTATCTTTGTAGAG
Organism: Eutrema yunnanense; assembly: GCA_002933935.1. Lineage (NCBI taxonomy): Eukaryota > Viridiplantae > Streptophyta > Magnoliopsida > Brassicales > Brassicaceae > Eutrema > Eutrema yunnanense. The sequence goes on from PKML01035557.1 coordinate 35,468, forward strand.
TTCTCCTCTTCAAGGGCTAATATATCTCCATCAATAATAGCTTCGTCCTCGGCCAACACCAAAGTTCGAAGAGACTTGTAGGGACAATCATGGAGAGGAGAGTACGGTTGCTTGCATTGGAAACATAGTCCTTTCGCCTTCATGTCGAGATATTCTTGATGCGAATATTGGCGTGTACCTCGAGGGCGAAAAGTGTTACTGCTTGTGGTTGAAATAGATGTTGGTGCTCGAACAGTAGTTCCCTCTTTTCGACGATCAATAGTCGTAACAGTGGATTGTGCTGAATGTGTTGAAGTGTTTGTAGGTTGGAAAGATTTGCGAACATCGGGCCCTGTCCAATTGTTGGGACTGCTTGAATATCGACTGCTCATGGTCGTGAGAGAGGGTGGTTTGGCCCCTTTGTGATGATTGAGTTCCCGTTCAATTGACTTTGCTACACGTATTGCTGTGCGTAAATCTGCTGCTTCATTAGGACAAAATTTCACCCGAATATCTTCATTAAGTCCATTAAGAAACATTCCCAACTGAATATAGCTGTCTAAATTAGGGATCTGGGCTGCTCTAGCCCGGAATTCGTTGATGTATTCATCCACTGAGCCTGTTTGCCGAAGCGCTACCAGTTGTTCACATGGAGAGGCAGTGATATCTCCGCCAAACTGTTCCATTAGTTATGTCTTAAAAACTTGCCAGGAAAGAGTTGGGGTTTGTTGCCGCAACCATTGTAGCCAGTGAAGAGCATCCCCTTCCATGCTTACAAAGGCGAGATCGACCTTCTGTGCATCTGGTAAGGGTTGTACCGCAAAGTATTTGTCAGCCCGCGCTAACCAACCAAGCGGATCTTCGCCCTCAAAACTTGGCAACTCAATCTTTCGCACAGCACAAAGATGGTTGTTACCGAAGTCTGTAACAGGGTGTTGTGGAGGGTCTGATTTGGAGGCAGAGTTGGCAGATGTGATTGGCGGAGAATTTGAGACGGATTCCCGTTGAGAATCAGTCACCAAGGTCATAAGCTTTGATAAAGTCTCCTGAATTTCCTGCATAGTTTTTTTAGTTTCATCGTGATTCTTCTCTAACGTGTCCAAATGTCCTTGAATCCGAGTTGTTGTTGATTCTGTCATCGTGTAGGTTGTTCGTTGCAGGTCGGACCAATTGTTAGAGTTAAGAATCAGTGCAAAACCACAATCTTTATTTAGATAAAAAGAAAACATAAATAGAGTATAAAATTCCCAAAGAGAATAATTATCTTCCCTCGGTTAAACCGATAACACCAAAGCCCTCTCAATTCCTCGATGATTCTCATCATCTATATTCCCCTCTATTTATAAGAAAAGATAATACCAACTAAAAAGAAAAGAAGTAGAAAATAGAAAAGAACAAAATGAAAATCTTAATTAGATTTGGACTTGTGCTGGTATTTCCTTTTTTCTACGTGAATAGACTTTCCAAGGCTTAGATCCTTGAACTGTTGGATACGTATCAATATTTATGGTGTAATTTTATTTCTCTTTCTACTTACCTAATTTTACAATTAACTTTTTCCAAAAACTAATTTTGTTAATAATTAAAACTACATACTCATATTACCCAATTACAAATGTCGAATTCTATTTATTTATTTTGTTAAAAAATAAATAATGACCAAGGCTCTAGCCATATGAATCTTGGTCATTATTTATCATGTCAAACTTTTAAAGGAAAGTCAAACCTTAATTACGAAATCAGATTGGTTTTGAGGTTTCACTACTAGACTCTACGCATACCATGGAAGATCCACTACAGGTAAGTGCTAAGCAAGAAGTAAAGAAGCTAAGATGGGAGAAGCTGAAGAAAGTGGCTTCAATGGCGGCTCCAATGGTGGTCGTAAACATATCTCAGTCCCTTCTTCAGGCCATTTCTACAATGATCGTTGGCCACAAAAACGAGATCTCTCTCGCTGGAATCGCTCTCGCTAGCTCCATCGCTAACGTAACCGGCTTCAGTCTCCTTGTAAGAAGAACATTTACAAACCCATAAAAAGTTTAATCTGCATATTTTGCATTTTTGTGGTGTTTAAAGTGCCCAACCATAGTTGAAATTGCAGTGGAAAATGATCTACTTTTTTTTATCCAATTGAATCTACTTTTAATTTTCCTAGATTCACTTCTTTAACTGACAGACTGGACTAGCGGGTGCATTAGAAACACTATGTGGTCAAGCCTTTGGAGCTCGTCAGTACGAGAAGCTTGGTTCCTATACTTTCACTTCCATTGTTTCTCTTCTCATCATCTGTTTCCCAATCTCTCTTCTATGGATTTTCATGAAGAATCTATTGTTATTGTTTCACCAAGACCCCGAAATATCGGAGCTAGCTTCTGTTTATTGCCTTTGGCTCATACCAGCTTTATTCGGTTACTCTGTTCTTCAGTCGTTGATTCGCTACTTCCAAACACAAAGCTTGATTTTCCCAATGGTTCTCTCTTGTTTAACCGTTCTATGTCTCCACGTACCTGTTTGTTGGGTTTTGGTTTACACTTTGGGGCTTGGAACCAAAGGTGCGGCTTTATCTATTAGCCTTTCGTATTGGCTCAACGCGGTTTTCCTCTGGTTTTTCATGAGACATTCTCGACTTTGCGAAGGCAAACGGGTTTTAATATCGATGGAAGCGTTTGGTCACATGAAGATCTTCTTCTCCTTGGCAGTTCCTTCTGCTATGATGATTAGTCTTGAGTGGTCGGCTTTCGAGATTTTGATTCTTATCTCCGGAGTTTTACCAAACGCAAAGCTAGAGACATCGGTGATTTCCATGATGTAATACTAAGGCCTGATCTTCTAGCAACACTATAGTCTCTTTAAATCACCTATGAGTAATGCTACCTTTTCATTTGAACAGCTATACAACCTCTTCTTTGCACTACAATCTGGCAGCTGCGATCGGTGCTGCCGCAAGGTCAGTTTGTGTATATAATGCATGATCTATTTGATTAAGACCTCGATTCTTTCAAACGAAAATTTATTTATGTTTACATGTGAATCTCTTTTTAACAAATCATTTTCATGTGGGATTCCTAACTAACACGTCCTCTCGAAATGTGGATCAAACTCGGATTTAAATGTCATGTTAACTTTTATAGGATTACAACTCAAAACTAATTATCAAAGAATGGATTGACTTATGTCTCTTATATAAGTCTGTGTGAGTTTATATAAGTCTGTGTCAGTTTTAGATGGGATTTTTTGCTAAATTTTGTAGCACGAATGTGGCCAACGAACTAGGAGCTGGAAACCTAGTCGCAGCTAAAGCTTCTGCGTTTGTCGCAATCATAATTGCAGCTGTTGAATCTTCTGCCGTAAGCTTGGCTCTGTTCATCTCAAGGCATGTTTGGGGATACGCTTATAGTAACGTACCTGAAGTGATTCATTACGCCGCAGAAATCACACCGATTCTCTGCAGTTCTATTGTTATGGACAGCGTATCAGCCTCGCTAACCGGTGATCAATCAATATTCTCCTTATAAACACATGAAGGAAAACAGATTTTCTCAAACTAATAGTTTCTGTTTTTATTTTGTGTTTGAAGGTGTTGTGAGAGGAAGTGGTAAACAGAAGATTGGTGCTTATGTGAATATTGCTGCGTTTTACATTGTTGGGATTCCAATTGGACTTCTCTTCTGCTTTACTCTTGATTTCAAAGTTAAAGGTCTCTGGATTGGTATTCTCTCTGGATGCACTCTGCAAACTCTCACCTTATTTCTCATTACTACATTCACCAAGTGGAAGGCCATTGAATTATCATTGTGAGGTATAGTGACAGATGCCATTTATTGGGGTCTTGATTAGGCCTGGGCAAATGGTTATTCGGTTCGGTTCGGTTCGGTTATTTCGGTTTTCGGTTACGTTCGGTTATGTCTTTTACTATCCATTCGGTTAGTAACAGTTTTCGGTTCGGTTTCGGTTCGGTTACCATTCGGTTCGGTTCGGTATGGTTATCAAAATTAATAACCGTTTGGTAACCGAAATCTTTCGGTTATTTTCGGTTAACCGAATGGTTTCGGTTATTTTCGGTTATTTTCGGTTAATTTTCAAATATTTTCGGTTATTTCGGTTAAATTTTAAAATATTTCGGTTATTTCGGTTAAATTTCAGAAATATTTTGGTTAGTTTCGGTTATTTCGGTTCGGTTAGTTTCGGTTATATTTCGGTTATTTCGGTTAATTAAGGAAAATAAACATTTTTTTTTTTTTTTTTTTTT
>PKML01035557.1:39894-52179 GCA_002933935.1 Eutrema yunnanense
AAAAAAAAAAATTGCAGCCTTTAGTCTCTTACATAGGGTAGCCATAGGAGAACCAGCTGTAATGACATCTTCCCAGGCATCCTGAAGATCAGACTTGAAAGATGAATGAGTGATCCAGAATGAGAAAAACTTGAATAGGATTTTCTTCCTTTATGTGATTGGCGTAAGAGATACCAAACAAGGGGAGTGATCTGAAGCACCAAGAGCGTCAAAAACAGCTGAGGTGGGTAAGTATCTAGCCAAGACTCATTGCTCATTGCTCTGTCAAGCTTTCGGGCAATTGGATTAGTAGGCTGATGATTGGACCAAGTGAGAAAATAACCTCTATAGAGGAGATCAAAGATTCGAGCGGCTGCAACACATTTCTGAAACTCCCTCAAACCCTGGAGAGATATCAAAGTTACCGGATAAGGATAAAGATAGTATCTTTCATTGGCTGATAGAACCTTGTTGAAGTCTCCCAATATCAGCCAAGAAAAGTCTGATGAAATCTGGGAGGAGGCGAGATCACAGATGTTGCTCTAGAGAAACTGCCTTTGATGCTCAGTGTTCCTAGCGTAGACAAAAGCAACAGATAATGACTTATTTATGGCTGGATTATGCACTCCACAAAGCACCAATTGATCCTATTTGAAGAAGGTGAACACGGATAGTGGTGGTCTCCACACCACAACAATTCTCCCATTATATGCATTCTGAGAGTAGTTGGCATCAAATCTCCAACATGGAAGAGTAGAATTTACAACTTGCAAGATGTTATGTTCCTTAACGCGAGTTTCCAAAAGACCTCCAAATTGAGGACAATTGGTGGTAATCAACCTAGTGAGTGGTCGTTGTTTGTCACGACCATTCAGGGCTCTCATGTTCTAGCAAAATACCATAGGATGGGCTCAAAAAAGTAGGCGAATGGAGAAGCAATTAAGCTTTCTTAGGAGAACCCTGCCACGACATGGATCTTCCACGATCAACAAAACCAGAAGCTTCATGAGTTTGTAGAGCCAGGAGCTGGCTTGGGAGAGCTCAAAGCTCATCTTTCTTAACTTTCGTCTAGCTTTTCTTTTGGAAAAAACTGAGGGAACATTCGATACCGAAGGAGGAGTGGACAAAGATCTTTTCCTGAGAACTTCCTGAGCAACCTTGATGATTTCCTCATCTTCATGGAAATCATCATAATTAAGCGACAATTGCTTAGGGGTTGAGGAATTCGAGGATTTAGAAGGAGGAATATGCTTAGAGCGCGCAACAACTCTAGTCCAACCTTCAGAACTGATGCTTGATCCATGGTTAAACTTTTGACCACTAGTTCTAGACGGGAGACTTCTGGCTCTCGAACCCACTTTCAGAATTGGCAGATTAGACGGAGGGAGAGTGACAGCTAAGTTTGCAGAGGTGTTAACCGCATATGTCTGAGCAATACGAGAGGATATTGAAGGAAGAGCTGGCCCAACAAGAGGCTTAGAGATAGCAGAGGGACAGCGGAGAGCAAGATGACCAAACTCCATGCATCTTCCACAACGATGAGGGAGGCTTGGATACTCTGCTCTAACTGTGACGGAGTTCCCATAATTGTCCTTGACTCAAACCGGTGAGGGTTGCTTACGATCAAGATTAACAACGATTTTCAACTTTGCCACTGTTCGAAGAACCAGTTCATCAATCGGTCTATCTGTGTATAGCGGCTCGCCAATACCAGAGGCTATCACATTGAGACCTTCATACGAGTACATTTGAGAGGGGATGTTTCAGATGAGAATCCAGACAGGAGCGATCAAGAGCTTGGACGGAGACAAATCCAAATTTGGAGTACACTCTGAAATGGAGAACGCACAGTTGCATGTTTGCTAGAACGCGACATCAAGAATCTACTTCCTTGTTACCTCGCAAGGGATAAAAAAGAAGTAGGTTCGATCGGTTTGTAGCTTAACTGATATCCGTCCATTCTTTCCCCAAATTGGGTTAAGATCAGAGAAGATTTTTTCTGCTGGCGGAGGGGACCCATGAAACTTCGCAACGAGGTGATTCTTCCAGCATTCAACATTTCCTGAGACGGACTGACGCCGGAGCAACCACAGTCGGAATACCGTCATCGAAAAAGGATGCATCTGCCATTTTTTTGAGATTCTTGATGGAGGATTGGAACTTTGAGGCCCATGTAGAAACAACCGGAAGGACGGACTGAGATGATGAATGATATGTTGCAAGAGAAAGAGGAGGCACTGCGGAGGAGGAGGCTACCGCTGGAATAGAAGGGAGATCCGACAGTAGCCGAGGAGGAGGTTCAGACTCGCGGCTGGAGAGGACATCGAGCAGATCTGGGGGAATCGAGGATGGATCTGGCGGGCGAACGGTTCGCAACAGAATAGGGTCATGCGAGGCCATGGAAGAAAGGAAAAGGAGGGAGAAAGAGGAAGTTCTCACCGGAGGGCGTGAGGCTACTACCGTCTGCGGGGATAAACTAAGGTGAAACCCTAGATCCTCTTTTGTGTCGCCTTTGTCGAGAGAAAAAGTCAACTGAAATTTGGAAGGGACAATGTTGTTCGGTAATATGATCATCAAATTGTGTCATCTCCCACATCATATTCTCACTTTATTTTTTGTAATCTTTAAAATCTCTTGTAGATTTCTATCTATATGTATGGAAACCTTATTATTTTTAGATATCCATCTTTAATTTCCTATCAATTAGTATAAAAATACAATATTTTTGAAAAAGAGCGAGGAGTATTGATATTTTTGCAAAATATACACAAACTAATGGTACTTTATTAATTAAAGAAAATGATAAAATGGTTCAAATTTTACCGTTTTAGGGAATAGTACATTGACTACATTAAAAAGAAAAGTAGAAAATCAATTTGACCATCGACTTACCAACCTTGATCCATAATTTTCTCCCATTATCATTTTCTTTAGGATTGACGATCTATTTCTCCCTGAGGACTTTCATATAATAACACATTTACACAGTTTAACCGTAGTTCTATTTCTCCATCATTTGAAAGTTCGAATCCTATTTCCGCACGAAATCAAAGTTTGAAACCTATTTCCTCACGGACTACGATTTGACTCGATTTACTGTATACCAATTAAATATAAACCAAAAGAAAACCAAACTTAACCCCATTACAAACCAAAACAATGAACTAAACCCGTTTACAACCCAGTTCCTAGTCTAATCCCCACCTGAAACCAACTAATCCACACCCGAAACTAACGAAGCAGGACCTTGATTTCGTGTAGATGTTTCCGCTAGTGGATTCAATAACTGAATTGATAGGAGTGTTCAGATTCACCATCATCATCGAGGAGACGGATCTAGCTGCGGCTAACTTCTTCCTTTGCTAACTATAAGGACCGTAGATCTTTCTCATAAGATGTGGTACATGTTCTTTCGTCAGGTTTCGCGCCAACGTTGCTTCGGCAACAGAGTTCTGAGAAGTGGATGACAGATCAAGTGGTTGCGAGAGGGAGCGAGAAACGAGAGAGGTAGTAGATCTAGCATTGATTCTCGAGTTTCGGATCTGGGCAAGTGCGCCTGGCTTCAAGTAGCGGTGGAATCCGTCGTTTCTTCTCACCGGAGATCTAGAAATATCCTTCATAGATTCGATTTGGCTAAGCTTGGTTGCGTACAAAGAGATGGAATCTGAGGATCCAGAGAGAGAGAGAGAAAGATTGTGGAAGATTTGTGTTCGAAGATACGGCGTTCCGACGAGAGGAATTGGATGGTGAGGAGGAGGACGATGGGGAGTAAGAGAAGTCCCACTAGGCTTAGAAGCTCTGCGATCACATCTGTAATGGCTCATACACATTACCAAATTGGACACTCCTACAAATTTTTTTATTTTTTTTATTATAGAACTTTTTTTGGCTTATTTGCACCATATATCACATCACTTTTTCAGAACTTACTCAAGTTTTAGTGACTTTTTTTTTTGTCTATAAAATGATAATTTTACTCCTGCATTATATTCATCCTTGTATTGTATAGGTTGATTTCGTTCAGTACTGTACGAGACAAGACCGGGGATTTATATTTGACTCATTAATTAGTATGGAAATCTATATTTGACTCATTAATTAGTATGGAAATCTATATTTGACTCATTAATTGAAGAACGACAATGGCTCCAACAAATATGGAAATCTATATTTGACTCATTAATTAGTATTTAGTACCAATCTTAGTCAATTTTACCTATCTCCAAGTCAAAGTCTCATCCTATTTTTCATCTTTTTCATCCAATCACAGCTCTATTAATTATTCCAATTCATTAGATTTAATCCAAATCCTCCTCTTCTTTTTCAAAACTAGTTTGTTTTTCACATGTATAAAAACTCTTTAATCTCAAATTTCTCTTAACCACAAAACTTTTATTTTCCTTTTTCCCCAAATAAATAATTCTCCACACCACTTTTTTCTCAAAAACAAAAAAAGCTAAAATATTTATTTTTAAAAAAAATTTAAAAAGAAAAAAACACATGACGTCGCTTGGTGAAGAAATTGGAGAAGAACAAATATCAAGAATTGAGAAAGGCAAAGGCAAAGATTACCATGGAGGAATCGAGACAGTCATATGTACTTCTCCCAGCATTGTTTGCCTTACCCAAAAGGTAAAAAACAAAAACAAACAAAAATACATTTGTTTTATTGCATATTTATGATGATAATACATATTTTGAACAAATTGGTTTATAATTTGTTTTTTTTTCAATATTGATTACAGTTGATAGCAGAGATGATTGGGACATATTTCGTAGTATTCTCCGGATGTGGAGTAGTGGTAGTGAATGTTTTGTACGGTGGAACCGTGACATTTCCAGGGATTTGTGTAACTTGGGGTCTCATTGTTATGGTTATGATTTACTCTACCGGTCACATTTCCGGTGCACATTTTAACCCTGCAGTTACCGTCACTTTCGCCATTTTCCGGCGCTTTCCTTGGTATCAGGTATCTGATCTCTATCTCTTCTTTTAAATAAGTTTTCGATTGTTTCAAACACTAAATTATGTATAATGTTTTTGGGCAGGTACCATTGTATATAGGTGCACAACTTACGGGATCGTTACTAGCAAGTTTGACATTGAAGCTAATGTTCAAAGTGACACCCGAAGCTTACTTTGGAACAACTCCGACTGATTCGTCGGCACGAGCGCTCGTCGCAGAGATCATTATTTCATTCCTACTTATGTTCGTTATCTCCGGCGTTGCCACCGATAATCGTGCGGTTAGTAATTTCTATATCAACCTCTCTTTTTTTTCTTGCTATGTCCTATTAGTTATCCATATTGTTTAGATCATTATAATTGAAATGGACACACAAATTGTATATGACATGATCGAACAAACAAAAGATAACGGTTAAGTTTTCTTGCTAATCATTATATAAATATTATTTCTACCAAACTAAAATAATTAAGTGTAATGAAATAGGAAATTTCTAAGGGAATTACTAGTTTTTCTTAGTCATTAATCTGGCAGAATGGAAGAATATATGAACATAAAATCGCAGTTTTGCAAAAATATTATGGTTGGAAGATATTCTCCTATAAAACCAGTCATACAAATATGGAAGTTCTTATGTTGTTGGATTGTTCTTAATATATATATATTTTTTTTTTTTCTTACAGGTCGGAGAATTAGCTGGAATTGCGGTGGGGATGACTATAATGTTAAACGTCTTTGTGGCTGGGTAAAACTCTTTTTATGTTTTCATTTTACAAACAACATAATTCTTTTTTTTTTTTTTTTTTTTTTTTTTAAAACAACCAACAACAACAAACAACATAATTCATATACGACTATAAAGATATAATTTGATTTTTGATTATTATTAGACCGATTTCGGGAGCATCAATGAATCCAGCAAGAAGTCTAGGACCAGCCATAGTGATGGGAGTATATAAAGGAATATGGATTTACATTGTTGGTCCACTCGTCGGAATTATGGCCGGAGGTTTTGTTTACAACTTTATCAGATTTACAGATAAGCCACTTAGAGAACTCACTAGGAGCGGTTCTTTCCTCCGTTCGGTTTCTCCAAAATGCAAAGCTTCTCCTTCTAAGAGCTAATCTTTTGTTCTCTTTGTTTTCTCTTATTTTGTCAAATTTTCCAGTTGAATAGTTTGCATACTTTTTTGACATAATTGCACATAATGTCACTTATTTTAACTTTCATTAGTAAGTTAACATTTTCTTAAAATGTTAAAAATAGTTGTCACTTTTTGTGTGAAAAAACGATTTTACCCCTCTTATTACTACATCGTGTACCGTACATTATCGTACACGCCGTACTGTACAGAGGTAAAATTAGGTTAACAGTGAAATAAATGTTATATTTTACTAAAGTTTTTAAAAATATCAATATACTAATGAAACTTCAATTAAGCGACCTTACATGCAAAATCTCCTACTTTCTTTTAAACTTAATTTTAGTTGATTCTAATCTAAGAAAAGATATCTCCTCCAATTCTTGATTAAATTTCTGGTGAAAATAAAAAAATGCAAATCGGAGATACGATATGACACACTGTTTTTTTGTCAAATAGACTAAAGATAATCAAATAAACTTAAGATGTTTTTGGAGTTTAAAAAAACCTATAATTTTAGAGATGACTTGGTATGATTTTTATTTAAATTTTAGAGGGTTTTAAATATATGACAACAAAATTGTTCTAAATGTGGTAACAACAAGAAAAACATTTGACATATCTTATAATCCTATTTCTGTCTCGGAGACGTCGTGGACAAATTGGTCTAAATTTTGTTCCATGATTTAGAGTAGAGAATTCTAGGATTCTAGTTTTGTATAATTCGGTAAAGTCGAATGAGACGAAGAAAAACGATTTCTACTTGACGGCGAATATGAGACCGAAAACGGAGATTTTAGCACGGTTGTAAATGACAATTACTTTCTCTGTATCAAAGACCTAGCCTTGCAAATGTGCGAACACAAGTCAGCCACTAAACCCACAAAAAAATAAAATCAAACTTGAACGAGGATATTAAGAAAAGCAAGATATAGATAACACACGCAATGTCCACAAGACTTGGTAACACCAAGCTTCAAAGCTCTTCTACTGGAAATATATATTAAGTGATCATTGCATACTCCACACAATCAGAAAGACACGGCACTAAAACAACTTCTTAGCTCGACAATGGCTTCTTTGAAACAAACGCTGTTCCAACAATAGACATGTGGTAGTGGAGTGCCTAATTTGGCTTCCCATCCGGGTTCGAGTGCGTTTGGCCACCCGGCAGGGCCGGCCCTGGGCCAAACCCGTTGAAACATTTTTTTTTTCATTTTTTGGCCCCCAAAATTTGTTTTTCTTCATTTTTTAGCCCAAAAAAAATAAAAACTTTAAAATTGGTGTTTGGCCCCCAAAATTTCAGGGCCGGTCCTGCCACCCGGGAACGCCTTAAGTGGCAAGAAAACGTGGAGTGCCCGCGGACCTCGTGGGATTAGTCTTTGGGTCTAGAAAGCCTTTGGGATCCCCACAGTTATCAAAAAAAAAAAAAAAAAAAACAATAGACATGTGTTCCAGCAAGCAGCTCAAATTTAGAAATTAATATTTATATAAAAAAGATTATTATCTAAAAAGGCAATCTTGAGAAACTAATTAACAAAAACTTTCGTCTCATACCTTTTTGTGATCCATAGACAAAATAAGATCATTGTGGAGTCGTTCGTGGAGCTGTTCGTCATATTTCCAATTGTTGCAACAAGTTAGATTCGTTCGTGATGTCGTGGTACATAAAATCATCATTTGTAATAGGCTAATTCAAGTTATAAAAAAACACATTCTATGTGATTTAAACTGGTTTGTGCTGATGTCGTTACTTGTCAGTTGTCACCATCATTTGATTATTTTTCTTTTTGGTCAGAAATATTTAATTATTTTATACCAATATAACCATGATCAATTTTTTTTTTAAAAAAAAAAATATATATATATATATATATATATTCTTCTCAACTAAAAATGTTTTGTATTACTTTAAAATATGAGAAATTTCTTAAAATACCACTAAAATGAGTTTTTGTTCCAAACATACCATTACTAGTTTTTTTTTCAAAACTACCAATAAATAATTTTTTCCACAAATACCACAAACACTAAAAATGAGTTATAAGAGTTTATAATTTAAATATTTGGGTTTGGGTTCACTGTTTTGGGTTTAGGGTTTAGTTTTTAGGGAATAGGGTTTAGTTTTGAGGGTTAAAAGTTTAGTTTTGTGGCATTTGTGAAAAAAATCAATGTTTGTAGTAGTTTTAGAAAGAAAAATCTAATGATGGTATGTTTGGAACGAAAACTTATTTTAATGGTATTTTTGAGAATTACCCTTAAAATATTTAGTAATATTTGTTATTACTTGATTTATATATAAATAAATATTGTTCCCATAAAAAATGGTGGCTATGGGCCTGATTGGTAACAGCTGTAGCTTTCGGTTTTATGTTGTGGTTTTTTGGTTGTAGGTTTTTTAGCTGTAGGATTTTGGCTGTAGGATTTTGGCTGTGGCTTTTTAAAAAGTGAAAGACAGGAAATATGGGCTGTGGAAATATAGCTCTCTACAGCCTAAAAATCAAGTTTCCTAAAAAAACAATTTGTTAAGTATGGAGTCTTTTTGGACACTCCTACAATTTATGACCCCTCTTTATATATCTTCTTTTGACAGGTCGACATAGTAACTGAAGGGAGACAATCTGGAACTCCATATTTGATTCATTAATTAGTACCAATCTTAGGCGATTTTTTATCCAATCTCCACTTAACGTCATAGTATGATCCTAATTTTCATCTGTTACATCGAATCAAAGCTCGTTATTCCAACTCATTAGATTTAATCCGATCCTTCTGTGATTGTTTCAACTAATTTCTGTTTCACTTGTATAAAACCCCTTTAATCTCCATATTCTCTAACCACACAAATATTCATTTTCCTTTTTCTCAAATATATAAAACTCTCCATTCCACTTGTTTTTTTTTTTGTAAAAAAGAACGATTTTCGAAAAAATGACTTCGCATGGTGAAGGAATAGAAGAAGAACAAATATCAAGAATTGAGAAAGGCGTAGGCGAAGATTGTCATGGAGGAATCGAGACAGTCATATGTACTTCTCCCAGCATTGTTTGCCTTACCCAAAAGGTAGCAAAATAAAATATATTTATTTTATTAGATAGTTATAGCCTATAATGATAATAATAATTTATTTTGAAATAATTAATTTATGGTTTTTTTATATTAAAAAATATATATATTACAGTTGATAGCAGAGATGATTGGAACGTATTTCATAATATTTTCTGGATGTGGAGTGGTGGTAGTGAATGTGTTGTACGGTGGAACAGTGACGTTTCCAGGGATATGTGTGACTTGGGGTCTCATTGTTATGGTCATGATTTACTCTATCGGTCACATCTCCGGTGCACATTTTAACCCTGCGGTTACCGTCACTTTCGCCATTTTCCGACGGTTTCCTTGGTATCAGGTCATTATCTACTCTCTGTCTCTTATTTGAATAATATCTATAGATTGTTTCAAAAACACAAAGTTTTGTGTTTACATTTGTGAAGAAAAAAAAAACATGTATAACATATCGATGGCTAGACTAGACGATAACAGTTAGAATTCGCATTTATAATTAACAAAAATTTCATTTGTGTTTGCGATTAAAAATATAATGTTATAGAAAAAACATAAATTCTAGTAATTTGATATTGATCATTTGAATAATGAATATGATTGTATGATGTTTTGGGCAGGTACCATCGTATATATGTGCACAACTTGCGGGATCGTTACTAGCGAGTTTGACATTGAGGCTAATGTTCAATGTGACACCAGAAGCTTTCTTCGGAACAACTCCGGCTGATTCGTCGGCACGAGCGCTCGTCGCGGAGATCATTATCTCATTCCTCCTCATGTTTGTTATCTCCGGCGTTGCCACCGATAGCCGAGCGGTTAGTGTTTTCTATATCACCCTTTTGATTTTCTTATTTATACATATATTGGTAAACCGTTGAATAGAAATGGACACACAATATATATAGACATGATCATTAACTAAAATAAACCCAAAAAAAAATGAACTCACTATAGTGCATATTCTAATATCTATTGACATAAAAACCCTAGTCATAGGGAAAAAAAGTATGCAAGGAAGTTTTTTTTTTTTGATAAACCGTGTGAGTTCCGAGCCTTTGGCCCATAATCTCCTCAGTTGCCGGAATCAGCCTAATACTCCGCCCCAAAAGGAGATTGAACCCAAAACACAAAGGAACCAACCCCTTTGTGTTACCACTAGGTCTCACAACCAATTTGGTTGCAAATGGAAGTTTCTCATGTTGTTAGACTTATCTTAATATTTTTGGCAGATCGGAGAATTAGCTGGAATTGCAGTGGGGATGACTATAATGTTAAACGTCTTTGTAGCCGGGTAAAAATATATACTATCTTTTTTTCTCCTTCATTTTACTGCAAACATAATTCATATATAATGTGGAATATTAATATGGGTTTTGATTTTTCTTATCATTAGACCTATATCGGGAGCATCGATGAATCCAGCAAGAAGTCTAGGACCAGCAATAGTGATGGGAAAGTATAAAGGAATATGGGTTTATATTGTTGGTCCCGTCGTCGGAATTATGGCCGGAGGTTTTGTTTACAACTTTATCAGATTTACGGATAAACCACTCCGAGAATTCACAAAGAGTGCTTCTTTTCTACGTAGCGTTTCTCCTCCAAACAACAATTAATACTTCTAGTTCTAACTTCTAAGAGCTAATCTTTTGTTATCTTTGTTTATATCTTATTGTGTAATTGTTGAATTTTTGTATGCATTCTTTTATTAACTTAACTTTAGTTAAATCAAATCTGAAAAAAACATCACGTCATATTGTGTAAACTATAGACCAAAAATGTTTTTGGTTATAATGAAAACTCGAAGAATTGGAGAGATTGAGCATGATTTAGTTGTCCATTTAAACTTACATCAATCAAGCTGAATCTACCTAATTCCTCGAATTATTTGAGACCTATAAGTAACCCCGAAATCTTATTTACATGTACATGGCATCGTCCTCCATGTAGATAGGCATTATGGGGTTACTTAAATGAAATGGACAAATCCTATCTACATATACAGGGCATCGTCCACCATCGTTCAACATGATTTCATTTGAGACCTATAAGTAATTCCAAAATCCTAGTGCCATGTAGATAGGCATGTCTATTTCAGGACCGGAAATCCAACCAATCTCTACACTTGTCCCGAATTTTATGTCCCATTCCTGCTTTCGTTTAAATATTATACGTCCGAGACAGTTAATTTTATTCAAACGGTACGGGAAGGGAAAGGCTAGGGGTGGAACTATTATCCGAGATTCGCTCAAAAAATCCGGAAATTCGAGGAGGTTAGATCCGAATCCGGATAGTAAAATCTTAGATCCGTCAAAACCATATCCAGATAGTTAAATTATAAGGTCCAGATATCCGAATCCGGATCCTTTAAATATATTAATAATTTATATTTTATTAATAATTTTTTTAATATATTGAGATATATATATATATATATATATAATTAAAATAAAATTAAAATATTTTTTTATAATAACAGATTTTGTTTTACAAAATATTTAAAATTTTAAAATATTTTGGATTATTTAAAATTTTATCATTATTTTTAACATTTTTATTACTGATATGCTCAATTTAATACCCTAAGATACCAAAGCAGTTTTTGTAGTAAGTGTAGGGGTCGAACCACAAAGATTCACAGAAATCACACAATAGATTATGAAGTGTCGAATTACGCTAAGCCAAACAGATGTAATTAAAAACAGTGCAGAAATTAAACGAGATGTAAATCAATTGGGAAATATAGGCTCAGGGTTTTTCTCAGGAAATCAGTGAATGCAGACTAGCTAACTAACAGAATTCAGATTTAGCGCGGTTCTTGAACTCAAATCACTAAAATATAGTTAACCAACTCTCGTTGCGAAAACTATCTAAATCTAAATCCTAGGAATTCCAAATCTCTTTGCGAATCCTAAAGTCTAAATCAGCTTTAATAATAGGTTTGATATGTTCACAAATCAATTAAACCAAATCTCTTTGCGAATAATCAATTTGCTCACCTAGGTTCTATCAGGTAATTAATTGCACTCTCGTGCCTAATCAATTATCCTAAGATCTAAGTTCCAGATTTATCAACCTAGAATTAGCTATGAACACAACCTAAGGTGAAGAACTATAATTCAGATGGTGAATCCTAA